>CACM01000556.1:0-11181 GCA_000208805.1 Erysiphe pisi
AAAGGCGTAGTTAGACTATGCTGTGAATTATTGGGGCAAGAAGCTCTATAAAATATACTCAGATGCTTAGGGTGCAATTTCTATAAATTAGATAGTAATTCGACCATTCATCAATTGCTATGCTTGTAGGGCGACGAATATGCCCATCATAAATTAAGGACTTGGGAAAAATTATATACAATCCCCACCAAGCAGTTTAATGCTAAATAATGTTTGATATTAAGATGGGGGTAGACGTTAAATGGGAGCCATGTATTACAGTAAGTTTTTGAAATAATTGCTTGGTGTTCAAAATCTCCAATATTCGTTGCATGATTCCGTGGAATTCCCTATCCGTGCCACGCCCCACATTAGTTTTGGTTTGGCTGCGGGCTCACCAACTGCTGAAGATTTAGCTCTCCACCATTTTCCCACATATTTTTGAACTTCACGCAGAAAATACTCTCATATCTCATACAATTTTAAACTCTTCGTCTAACAACACACTGCCGGTAATATTTCCAACAGCGAAATGCCTCATTGTCACTACTCTTGAACCTTTCTTACCTGAACCTTCTCGGACTCGTGTTTGAAGACGGTCGCATGTTACTTGAAATTGTCGCGCCACCGTCGCTGGTTTTGCATCTGAATTGTATCTCATATACTCAAAAATAGTTTCTAATTGGTTATCCATGTGTTGTTAGTTGAAAAATTTAAAGTTGGGTGAGATATGAGAGTTTTTCTGTGTAAAGTTTAAAAAGGTGTGGTAAATGGAGGTGAGCGAAAACTACAGTTAGTGAAGAGCCCGCAGCGAAAACCAAAACTAATGTGGGGCGTGGCACGGGTACATTAGGCTATTACAGTATTTCAGTCAACAACTTACATATTTACGCAATGAATATTCTGCGTGTGAAGAGAAGTATGAAGTAATGCGGCTCTGTTTGTTTTCTTGGCTGGATGAGCTAGAATGAATGCAAGGAATGAATGCTGATAGTCGGGATCAGATTATTCGGGCTCCAACAATTTTAAAAGGGCCATCTCACTGGAATGCTATCTGTGGAAGTTCTTATGCGCGAAAGACCATTTTCCTCTTCGGGCCTCGCTATCTATCGAACAAGCTACAAAATAATACTGAGACTTTAACATCGCAAATAGTGCCATTAATGAATTTCTGCCTGCAGCATATTGGGAACAAGAGTTGAAAATTATTTTCCTCCAATTTATCGTACTATTTGAAGATCTTATGGCCGACAACTTAACCTAAATCTCCGCGAAATATAATGTTACGATGAAGATATACCAAAAAAATTTCAGAAACTTTGGCTGTTAAAATTACTCCCCATTCATTCTACGTTAAACCTGAATTTTCCTGAGTTGATGTTTAATGAAGAAAGAATAGTTTAGTCATGCAATCGTTAGCATCCATTAAGTTCTCAACCCGCCATCCTTGGTCTCGGCCTTAGAATTCTTGGTCCCTCTCTCCATGAAGAAGTCTCTGCACTGCACGAACTGGTGTTTGTCCTCTAATCGGCTGTTTTCGATGTTTTGCTTGACAGCTATATACACCACTCGCCGTGGTATAGCTATCTTCTTATCTAGATCCAGCCAGGATGGCCCTTGGTCGTATATCAAGTTCTAATTTGAAAATTACACTCTTTTTCTTTTCATCAGTTATGTGAATAACTGAGGAGTGACTATTTGCTGATATTGATGGTGGGTGATTCTGGATTAAGTGGCTAACATCAATTATGTATTCACCACTCGATGAACGAATTCACAAGGCAAATGGGAAGCTACTTCAAGAGTATCTATCTCCCATAGATTCATTTCAATTACTTCCTGTACGATCAAATCTTACTTGTCGTGACTTAATCACGTTTTGACTATTGGTTTTTCAAATGGATGAACGAAGGCCATATCTGTGTTCCGCTGAAGGAAAACGACAAGCAAAGATCGCAGCTTCGATAGTCAAATATCGGGCCGAATTATAACAAGCTCGGATCCCTCTTCCACTACTCCGATTTTGAAAATTCCCAGTCAACCTCTCACTTTATTTTGCTATTCGTAACCCAAAGCGTAGTCTTATTGTCTGAATGTGACTAATCTATTCGGCGTGGTATCCAAAATTCGGATGAAAACTTTGTTTTTCAGTAAAATCAGGTGCTGTTGCGTATGAGAAACTAACAATAACACTACGTGATCGGCTTGCAGGTGTTATGAGCGAGACATCAAAGCAATGCAGGAAGAGTTGATGGCAAAATACTGTCTATTCTTTATCTAACGAAGGAAAAAAGACTGTCTACGGATTCTAATGGGTTGAATACTTTATCGTCTCTATCTCCTTTGTTTCCCTTTCTCTTATTTTAGGGGAAGGAATACTTTCTAATGTACTGCTATTCATTCGCTTATACAAGAAAGGATTATTGCCCCTGTCCATTTAAGCGCGATGGATAATAATTGATCCTTGTTTACCCTTGTACTATAAGCGACAGGCATAGTCTGTAACAGCAGGTGGTACATAACAACGGATTTCTCAATAACAATCGCAAAGATTATCTCCTGAACATAAGAATTTCCTTATTGATCAAATACTTGACCTATGTGCTCAAGAATTTCATCCCTCTCTGCTAGTGTCCCGAGAAATGGTCTATCAAATTCACCATGCAAATGGATTGATTCCCCTACTCGGGAAACACTGGATTCCTAAGTTCCTAAAAAGGAATTCACAAGTTTCTGCTATTATTGGCCGGCGTGCTGATCACGTATCTCTGGTGTATCTAGGCCAGCTCTAGGAGACTTTATGTGCTTTTTAGAATGGTTAGGGCTCGATGTAGTATCAAGACCGATGAAATCTGGAATATGGTCGAGCAAGAACTTGGACTGGATGCTTATTCAAATGTTATAGTTCTTACCTCTTAAAGGAGGAAGAGCGCATATTTTAAATTACCTGAAAATCGTGAATAGTTGTCTGTCCTTGAAGCAATCAGTGCGACTGATAGGATCGTTAAGCCTTTGATCATTTCAGAGGGAAAAGCTCACCGCTATCTTGTTTTGTAAGGAACCACCCTACATTAGACATTTGCAAAATCAGAGAACGGATGGAAAAATAATAAAGCGGCATTAGGATGGCTGTCGAGCATATTTTTGCCCTAAACGAAACCAGATGCGTGCCGACATTTTTTTCTCTTCTTAAATAGCCACGGTATCCATAAAATCATGGATTTCATGTAAGAATACAAAGAGAAAAGATTACCCCATGTTTCTACCGCCCCATAATTCTCGCTTGTTACAGCCATTAGATCTTGGTGTTTTTCGCTGTTGAAGGCTTGCTATCGCCAAATTATGTTAGATCTATCACATCTCGATGACACAGCTCCTGCAAAGGAGCAACGATTTCTTTTCATACATAATTAGGCCAGGATAGAGGCTCTTATACACAGAGTACTACGTGGTGGCTAGAAAACAGCCGGTCTCGTTCCTTGAATTCCAAAAAAAGGCTTTGGTACGTCGCAAGCACTCCAAACTCGAGAGACGAAAAAAGAGAGAGCATGTACGTCTTATTACGGAAAGAAAGATTATAATTAGTCACGTGGTACTGCTTATTAATCTAAACACGTGATCAGGTGACTACGTGGTTGTATATAAATACTTATAGCTATCTTCCGAGAATAATCCCTTCTCTCTTTGTAGACAATCTTATTCACCAGGTTAGACCTCGTCAATCACCTCTGCTTCTTCCCCTTGACATATTGTCTACCAAAATAAAACCAAAACCAAAACAAAAAAAAAAAAAAAAAAAAAAAAAAAAAACCAATCCGATTCTTACTTCTCAATCGCGTAAATAGGAAATATTTATCTTGTCAAAACAACATCTTAAATTCTTTATATATTGTAAATTCATCAAAAGACGATGGAAATTAACCCCTGGGATCTCGAGGGCAATAATGCCTCTCGAGTCAGTACCACTTACACCTCTTCTGAAAATCAATTTAACGATCGAGATGCTGCATTCCTCCGAAAATACCCCATGCTCTGCTCTGTGCCTAATGTAAACCTCTTTACCAACGCTATGCAAGGTGGTAATGGAGCGATTAACATATCACAACTTAGTAATGAAGTTATGATACTAGCCAATTCCTATGTCGCACTTGAAAAAGAATTTTGTACCCATAAAAATGATTACGACACACTGCTCGAGAAAAATCAGGAGCTTGCCGACAACCTAACAAAGTTACAAAAGATTGCACAATCGGCAAATGCTGTTAACCCTCAGTTACAGCAGCAAAATTCAAGTCTCCAACAGCAAGTCCAAAGTCTTGAACAGAAAATTGCTGCAGGCTCTCAAGCCCAGCGACAAAACCTTATATACCAGGAACATATTCAGAAACTTGAACAGCAGGTTTCTACTAGCTCTCAAATCCAACAACAAAATGACCTACTCATACAGCAAAACCAAGACCTTCAAAATAAAATTGGAGCTGCTAATCAAAACAATCCTCAAAACTTTTATAGATCGGCCGAACACCCTGACCCCAGCATCTTTTCCGCAAACAATACTGAACTTCGCAAAGAACTCCCCTTGTTTGTACGCAAGATCAATATGAAGTTCATTGCCAACAAGGATTGGTACCCGTCCGAGCAGAGTAAGATGTTATATTTAGTGTCGCGTCTTAAAGGTAAAGCATATGCTACAATAGCGCATGGTATAAATAGAGATGGCACAATCAAATTTACTTCTGCCAATCACATTTTAGTACTATTAGAGCAAGCTTTTGCTGATGTTGATGAATGTAACACGGCACGGCGCCAAATTCTGACAATCAAACAGGGTACGAAAGAAACTTCTAGCCACATTTCTGATTGGTACGAAGTTGCTCAGAAGACTGGACTTTCTGACAATGCATTAATTAACCATCTTTTTGACTCTCTGCATCCAGCAATCGTAACCCAGATCCAGAGCCGTATCATGTTACGCCAACAAATGCCTACAGACCTCTCCTCGTACTTGGTTGAAGTTCGACATATTGATGCAGTATTACGTTCCTCTAACCCCTCCTATACATCTATTAAAAACACACCAATAATCTCTCACTCTTTCACACCACCTATCTCTACCTCACCTATACCCACTGTAGAGGACCCTATGGATTTGAGCGCGGCAAAAACCGTTTCTTCTGCCATATGGACAGCTAATGATGCTGCTGCACACCGCATCCCACGCAACGAAGCGGAAAAAGCTGCCAAGCGCTCGTTCTGCTTCGAGAATAATTTGTGCAGTTGGTGCTATGACCCTGGTCATCGAGCTCGAGTTTGTGCCGAAGCGCGATGGAATAAAGGCAAGACAAGATCCCCTGATAATAAAACTATAGTTGATGAGGAAAAAGCCTAGTCTCTGGTCACCGTCGCGACCAGAGACCATTAGAGAGTCAATTAACAAAAACATCAGTTTTCTTTTCTGTACTTGACAATAGCGTCTTAAATAGTAGTAGCAGTAGTGATCAAGATCTCCAAATCTTATCCCTCTCAACTCCTCATACAGACCATCTTCTTCTTCCCTGCACTGTAGATGTAAAAGGAAATGGATTTACAACACAAGCATTTCTTGACTGTGGTGCTACTGATGATTTTTACGACATTGACTTCGCGCAAAAACGAAACCTAACCCTAAATTTACTCCCACAACCCCGACAACTACATCTTGTTGACGGCACATTAGCTGCAACTATTACCCATACAACCACATTCAAAATTAACCTCATGGGTCATGTAGAATACGTAACCCTTTATCTTACCAATCTCAACCGTTATGAAATTATTCTTGGCCGTAAATGGCTTAGAAAGCATAATCCTATTATCAATTGGTCCCAAGACCTTGTCAGTTTTAATTCTGATTATTGTAAAAAACACTGTCTACCGATAGGCAAACATCCTTTAACAATTTCTGGCATCAAAAGTAATACAAATCAGTCCTATCCAGATACCGGTAAAGCTTTTAGAGGACGCCCAAGAAAAGTTGGAGCTGCTGCTTTCCACACAATCTCAAAACAAAAAGGTAGTGAAATCTTCTCTTTATCGCTTTGCGAACTTGATGATAGACTTCGAGAACTTGGGGCTATGGCTACTCCACAAACAAAAGAAATTCCTCCAATATATCCTTCATCTTCCCCGACCCCAACACCCATCCAACTGATGTTTCGTAAATTACACCCTTCAAACGAAGACTCTCTGAGCCGAATCTCTTGCTCCAGAGCTGCCAACATGCACATAGCTGGCTTTTCACTCGAAGACATTCAAATTGCTCTCCAAACCAAGGATCGACCTGACCCTGCAAAGAAACTACCAAAGCAATATCATCGATATTTATCTACTTTTGATTATAAAAATGCTGATGTACTTCCCCCCCATCGAGAGTGCGATCACAAAATCGATCTTAAGCCCGGAACAACGCCTCCACATGGTCCCCTTTACAATATGTCTGTCGATGAACTTCAAGTATTGCGTAAATATCTAAACGAGCAACTGGAAAAGGGTTTCATTCGCGCTAGTAAGTCTCCAGCAGCTGCACCAGTTTTGTTTGCCAAAAAACCAGGAGGGGGCTTGCGATTCTGCGTTGATTATCGAGGTTTAAACGCGATAACAATCAAAAATCGATACTCTCTCCCTTTAATTCAGGAAACACTCTCGAAATTAAGTAGAGCAAAATATTATACAAAGTTAGACATAATCGCAGCTTTTAACCACATCCGGATCGCGGAGGGTCAGGAGTGGATGACAGCTTTTAACACACGATATGGCTTGTTCGAAACGCTCGTCATGCCTTTCGGCCTATCTAATGCACCTGCTACCTTCCAAAGCCATATTAACAAAGTCCTTAGACCATTCCTTGATATCTTCTGTACGGCTTATATCGATGATATACTGATCTATTCAGACGATCTTATCTCACACCGAACCCACGTTAGTGCAGTGCTTGATGCCTTAAGTAGAGCTGGATTACACTGCGATATTAAAAAGTGCGAGTTCGAGGTACAGGAGGTAACTTATCTTGGTATGATTATATCTACTGCAGGTGTAAAAATGGACCCTCAAAAGGTACAATGTATTGTCGATTGGATGCCCCCCTCTTGCCTTAAAGATGTACAGGGATTTCTTGGATTTTCAAATTTTTACCGTCGATTCATAAAAAATTTTTCAAAGATCGTGAGGCCCCTGATTTACCTCACCCGAAAAGATGTCAAGTTCATTTGGACCGATGCCTGTCAGAAAGCCTTTGAGTCCCTCCAACAATCTTTTATCCATGCCCCAGTTTTGCGCCATTTTGATCCTTCCAAGGAAATTTTTGTGGAGGCAGATTCATCCGACTTCGTTTCTGCTGGAATCCTGTCCCAAAAAGACGATATGGGTCAGCTACATCCTATCGCTTTCATGTCAAAGAAACTTGAGGCAGCAGAGTGTAACTATGAGATCTATGATAAAGAGCTCTTAGCTATCATTAAGTGCTTCGAAGGGTGGAGAGCCGAGCTTCAGGGCTCCCATTACCCAATCACTGTACTCACAGATCATAAAAACCTGGAGTATTTTATGACTACAAAAGAATTATCAAGACGCCAAGTTCGTTGGGGCGAGTTCCTCTCACAGTTTGATTTCGTCATTAAATCTAGATCTGGAAAAGATAATACAAAAGCTGACACCCTCACTCGACGCTCTCAAGATCTTCCGAACGATAATTCTGACCCTCGTATAAAGTTTCAAAAGCAAACTCTTCTTCCTACTCACAAGTTTTGTAATTCTATTATACAAGAGCTGAATGAAGATGCGCACCCCCCCCAGCTCAAATCTGATACAAATTGTCATCTTTCTTCAGTTATCGTTAAAAAAGGTACAGAACCGCTAGATCAGAAAATCGCCCGATTACTTGATCAGGGATACAATAACAAAGCAGATAAATGGCTCACTAGAGTGGTCGCAGAGTTGACAAAATCTGAAGGTATTCCACACTCAAAAGATGTTTCTCTTTCGGAATGTGAACTTCGTGACGGACGTCTCTACTTCCGGGATAGACTTTACGTTCCCGATAATGAATTAAGACTCTTACTTATACAGACTGCTCATGATAGCTGTGAAAAGGGTCACCCGGGGAAGAACTCTTTGTACCAAACAATTTCCGACCATTACTGGTGGCCTCGTCTTTCCCAGTACACAGAACAGTTTGTCAAGAATTGTCACAATTGTCTTCGAAATAAAGTTTCAAGACTCAGATATCAAGGGACCCTCAAACCACTCCCACTCCCTACACAACGATGGCGAAATATCTCAGTAGATTTTGTCGGCCCATTAATAGAACATAATAACAATAACTGCATTATGGTTGTCATAGACCGCCTAACTAAAGAACGACACTACTCTCCTTGCCATACAAAAATGACAGCCATGGAACTAGCCAAACTATTTGTTCGCGATATCTGGCGACTGCATGGTTTATGCGACTCTATTGTATCTGATAGAGGACCGCTTTTTATAGCTGAATTTTGGAGAGCAGTCTGCCATTGCTTACAAATAAATGTATCACTTTCCACAGCTTATCACCCGGAAACAGATGGTCAAACAGAAAGTGCTAATGCGTTTATGGAACAATATCTTCGGCAGTATATAGACTACTCCCAAAAAGATGTCTATGAGTGGCTTCCAATGGCTGAATTTGCTGCTAATAATGCAGTGAATTCTTCTACTCAAGTTACACCATTTTTTGCTAACAAAGGATACCATCCACGTATGAGTTTTGGCCCTCCACGTCCAGCTCAAAGTATATCTTCCAAGAATATTCGTGAACAGATTGCTGCAGGAAACGGGTTCGCCTCTAAGATGGCCGATATCCTCGAGGTTCTACGCTCAAACCTTACTTGCGCCAGAGAGAAACAGGAAAATTCGTCATCAGCAAACCGATCACCAGCGCCAGCCTATCGAGTTGGCGATGAAGTATTTCTTGATACTCGTAACATTACTACAGCACGACCTATCAAAAAGTTAGATTGTAAATTTATAGGACCATTCCGGGTTACAAAAATTATTAATTCTCATGCCTACCAATTACAACTTCCTTTCGAATATAAATCTATACACAATGTTTTCCATACTAGCCTTCTAAGACCCGCACCTACAAATCCCTTACCCGGCCAGATCAACCCTCCACCTCCACCAGTTATGCTCGATGAATCTGGAGAAAAGTTATACGCTATCGAAGCTATTCTCGATTCGAAGCGTAACAAAAATAAAAAGAATTTCCAATACCTAGTACTGTGGCGAGGCTTTGATGCCGAGGATCAAACATGGGAGCCCCTTAAAAATGTTGTCAATGCTAGAGCATCCATCAAAGAATTTGAACAGCGATTCCCCAAGAAATTAAAACCAACTAAAACCGAGATAGAAAATGCAAAAAAACTAGCCAGTTCATCTGTAGAGAAAATGGACTCGAAAATATGAATGTCGTGGTGCAGACGGAGTAAGGAGGAGCCATATATTACGGAAAGAAAGATTATAATTAGTCACGTGGTACTGCTTATTAATCTAAACACGTGATCAGGTGACTACGTGGTTGTATATAAATACTTATAGCTATCTTCCGAGAATAATCCCTTCTCTCTTTGTAGACAATCTTATTCACCAGGTTAGACCTCGTCAATCACCTCTGCTTCTTCCCCTTGACAACAGTCGGGTCTCTTGGCGACTTGAGTGTCTCTAATGTAGCTCATGTGCTAGGTGACGTTAGATTATGCCCATATTTCGGATTAAATTGAATAAAAATTATTGATGGAAATCGATGGTTAGAGCCATTATAGAAGTCTACATATTGTCATTTGTAATGATGTGTTTGTTATCAGGAATTTTATGGCATTTCTCTAGATTAAGTACAAACTTTCCTATAGCTGTCGTTACATTTTAATTTTACAGTACGTGAATTCTCTATGACTCAGTAACAGTATACTGGCAATGTTTTATTGACGAGTTATTTTTTTCACATTTGCACTGGAAAATTTTCTTACTTTTTCGTATGTGTCAAGATATTTACTGTTGATTTGCGATATGGAGGAACGAATTATATGATTAATAAAATATGTTATTATAATTACTTATTTGCGTATGGTAACAAGGCACTTTGGCGGAGTGGTTAACGCGATGCCCTGCTATTCTTGGAATATCTGAGATGCATGTAGGCATTTCCCTCGGGAGCGTGTGTTCGAATCACACAGGTGTCGGGCTTCGTTTTTACATTTTCTTAATTAGAATATTTACATAGGCGATTGGATTACACAAGCGGATTGAAAAAAAAAGCGTCATTTCTGGTCACATTCTACTTCACTTTTTGAATTAATGCAACAACAATGATAGAAAACCACAAATGCTTGACCTGATTTAGACAGCCACCAGTTGTCATTAATTGACCTTTTTTCCAAGTCTTTTCCATAACAGTCGCTTCCACATTAGTGTTCATATGCCATGATCATGATTACTTACTATTTGTTTCTTGGTGACTCATCATATCCCTCCTATTTTGTATCAACTTGGTTTACCGTAGCACGAATAACGATTATTCACGTATATCCTACCATATCATACGTAGACTGACCACGAACACGTTTTTGTTAATTTATTCGTGAACATAAAAAGTTTTCTAAGGAATTAGTCACTTAAGACTGATTTTCAATAAGAGGCCTCAATGACACGCTGTCCGCCTACTTTGACACCCCCCTGCCTTGGATGATGGTCGTAAGTAATTACCGCCATGTTTTACTTAGGGCTTATTGGATTGTTACTGTTTTAAGTAATAGATAGATAGTATATAATATAAATAATCACAATCTGCCTGTACTTGAAAGAAATAAAACTTGTAACTTGTGATGATAAATCAAAAATTTAATTTTTATTTTTATTAATTCAAGAGACAGAATCATTTTAATACTTTTATACTTTTAAGCATCATAAATTCAAGGCTTCTTCTACAATTAAAACGAAGAAGATATTTAATTTCCCTTAGAATTTAAGCGGTTGGTTTATTAATTCAAAGAAGTATTTCAGAAAACATTTATAGATTTCAACTCAATAATCTTCAGTAGATGCGATGCTCCTTCGTTTTTTTAAACTACACTACAGTCCACATTATGGATGAATTAAATCGATGGACTATGATTAGGAATTTAAACCATT
>CACM01000545.1:0-10151 GCA_000208805.1 Erysiphe pisi
TATTTCCATGATTAGACGATATCTGAAATTTTGGAATAAGATTATACAATCTCATTTGATACTGCTGAATCTTTGACATCTGTTTATTTTGAGTTAACTTTCTTTTTTGATAAAGCCCATACCATAATGCTAGCCAATCAAATATCTTAAGGTGCAGAAACCGAATTTTGAATTCAAGATGTGTAGTGTAGGCCAGTTGAAACAGACGTTGACTAAAATGTTCGTAATTCTGCGCATTTATTTCAGGTTTTCAGGTTTCGTATTGTTGCGTCTTTGAAAGTGAAAATTCCGCTATTTCCGTATTTTTAATAGACAGTAAGTATCGACCGTTAAGTGTTTTGTTGTGTCTGCCGTTGTTGTTTGTTGTTCTCCTTCTGGTTGTCGTTTTTGCAAACAAAAGACTGTAGCCTTACTGAACTACAGAAATAAGAATGAGTTGGACAGTAGTCCGCCTACACTCCAGTACACTGTACCGTCTCAGAATATATGATCTCGAAGCAATGCTGTTTCCAACTGTTTTTCTAGGCAATTAAATATCCTCTTCCACGGAGAGCTAGGGCTTCTATCCATGGAAAAATAAATTCAACCCTAAGAAATAACGKTTGGAAACGCAGTTGTTCCGAAATTCCATATAGAAAGAGAAATTCTTATTCGACATTGATAGTTCAGTGAAGTGTTTCAGTGGTGAGAAATTGAGAAAGAATAAGTTCTAGAAAGACGAAAAGGGTATGTGGGATTGTGATGTGTGCGATAATCTCAAGCGATTCAAGCTAATTGTAAGGATAAGCGAATGGTATTCGATAGCTATTGGCTAGTTGATTTATTATCCAATGGTCATCGCTCTTCAAGAGGAGCCCCGAGAAGGTTGAAAAAGACTCCGTCAATCACAGCCTTTAGAGCTTAAAAATTGAGGTCAACCAATTACTCCCRAAATCACATATATACAATGCCAGAGACATGCGACACGGAAAATCTAATTTTTATTTGTCTCTATCATGTATTGCAGTGGGGAGGGTCGAAAAATAACGGCCAAAATCCCAGATTTTGATGGGGAAGCTTGGACCACCCGCAACAATTTTTGCAACAAACGCATTAATATAAAGAAAGATAAAGAAAGAACATAACAATTTAATTTAGACTGAGTTGTTACAAACACAATGCTATGGAATCTTGACACCCACTCTATCGAATTGTTAATCTCTAAGTCCAATCGATCAATCCTTAACATTTATTATGACAACACTTAAACAATGGAAAACGAAAATTGTGATCATCAGTTAATGAAATAAATATTGGGCTTTATAAATGACATGACTTATGAGTTTAAGAACCTATTATATCTAGTCTTGCACGCTTTCATCTCGGCTGATCTACAAGTGCTACTTCAGTACGAATAGCTAGACATGATAAATCGCCACAGTCATGTTCGTCTCTATGGCAGTGTACACTACACTTCACGCTTTCTTTGTAACACCTACACCTCCTCTTCGTATGACAATTTCCTTTGCACTGACAAGAGACCCCTACTCGCTCACTTGTAGAAGCCTCTCGAGCTGCAAGTGTGAGTGAAACCTCTTTAGTATTATCCGGAATAACAACATCTGTCCAAAGAGCCTTATCAACTACATTAAGTTCTTTTGTAGGGATCAGTCGCTTGATAGTCCCGGAAAAAGTTAGTACTTTGTATCTATGAGAATAGGGCTCATCTAAAATTCGACCGAATAGTCTTTTATTATCGGTCAACTTTCTATCTTCTCTAGGGACCTTTATGGTGATAATATCACCAACTTCAAAATGCTGCACGTCGTGTTTTTTTGTAATATTTTTCCACCATCCTAATCCTCGCTTTCTTAGTTGATTCCATTACCTTTTGAATGACCAAATCAGATTCTGGCTCAGGATCAAGCTCGGATTCAGATTGTACTATGCATGGATGTTAAATTCAAGGCATAATCTCATCCTCAAAAAACTCGTTATGATTATACTCCTCATTTACGGAGTTGCGAGTCGGGGTGTTAATTCGCTTGTTGGTTTCAGAATCAATCTCATAGTCATCCTGCTTTGAAGTTAGAAGTAACTTATTTTCATCTTCAATATTGATCATAGAGCTAGCTTGAGACTGTGGACTGAGGACACATATTGGTTGCTCAGTCGAATTTTCTTAAGAAACTCCAATTTTTGGGTTCTCTTCGCTTTTGACTACTGAGCCAATTGACATATGGTGTGCGTTCTCTAAAGAGTAACTCGGCTGGCGCACATCCAATAGTCGAATTTTTTTGAGTCTTTAGAGCAATTGTTATGTCTAATAGGCCATTGGCCCACTCAGATGAACCATTATCCATCTTCCAAGCCCTTATTTTACTCTCAACTACTCCATTTGCTTGTTCAACCAAGCCTTATGTTTGTGGAGACCTAGGAGCTCCATTGACTACTCGTATTCCATACTTTCGTAAAAGAATGAGTAATGCCCCTTTAAACTCTTTTCCATTATCAGCTTGCACTATTTGCGGAGGAAGAAATGCAGCAATAAATTGGGCGAAGGCTTTTGCGATTGGTTCTGAATGTTTGCTCTTTAGTGGGTACAGTTGGGTGTAATTAGAAAAATGATCTTTGATATGTAAGATCCATTTAAATTGACCTGAGGGCTCATGCCTCATATCAATTAAATCAACTTGCACTCTCTCCCAAGCCCGCCCAGRGACGATCGGTTGCAATGGGGCTTTGRTTTTTGCGGGTCGATTTAATRCACAGTTCTTACATAGCTTCAGAGCGTATCTAATCTCATGACGATTTGTTCCATAATATTTCTTTTGTACAGCGTCCTAGTGTCACGGGCCTAAGCTATGACCGTCTTATTATGTAATATCTCATGTATATGATTGTCTACAGACTGACTTCTATCCTTATGAAGAATATAAATAGATTTCGTAACCTCACTTGATGCTTACTATCGTGAATTATTTCGTAACACCCAGACCCTATCTTGGCCGGCATGCAGGAGTTGGAGATGTTCATTTACAATGAGGTCAAACACCTCACATACTGGAACCACATAACGTGAAGCGAGACATCGATTGTCAGGCTTTCGATATAGTTTGTTGTGAATGAGTTCGAACTCCGCATTGGCTCGGTGTTTGAGCCTCGATTCTGCCTGTGATGTTGGCTTTGTTTCAGGATTTTCGAGAAAGAAAATAATTTGAACCCCTTTATTTATTATGTTGAATATGCTCACGGTTGATATCTTGAGGATCTTGAATGAAGAGTTGGAAGGTGTTGCGTACATCGTTTGGAAAAGGATTAATTGAGTTGATAGTTGTTATATCTGCCATTTTGAATAACAAGACTTAAAAGTTAGGTTATCAATATTGACTACAGGCTTGTGTCATTAGAAAATTAAAACTTTGGACTATAAACCAAGTGATTACCTTTTGAATAATTGATTAGTAGCGTAGGTAGTAGCCAAAATATGTGAATGGCTAGATAGGCAGAGGTACATGCTTAATAAATACCTACTAAGAAGTTATTCCTTTGATATTGATATGTTTAATATGATAATTATTTCCTGGGGGGAGTGACTCACTATATATATGTGCTTGATATCCGGATTTTAGGATCCTCTGTGAGCTCTTATTGTTTACAACGTTATTAATTTTACTCAAATGTATGGTATGGTGTTTCCATGGAAACCAGAGAGCAAATCCTTAATTTTTCTTGTGTGCACGGTCTATTTCAAGTAGTGACATAAGAAAAAATCACTAAAATGAGTTGGAACATAATTTTCATCCGTGAATGGCGTACGTCATTCACGGATAACTATATTCGTGGTTGGCGTACGCTATTTGTGAACGTCGTGGATTATATATAATTTTTCATTTATCTGTATGTTCACGTTTTTTTTTATTTACCTTTATGTTATGTGCATCTATCTCTAATCAGTTTCGTCCTTTTTTTCCCTCGTTTCTCTTATTCATTTTGGTCTTTATYTTTAATTTTCCTGTGATATTTACATTCTTGATATTTTTAAAATTTGTAAATTTTTGTATAATTTAGTTTGTGATTTGGGGTGTTTATTTTTGGCTGCCTTGCTATGGTGTATCTGAAAATTCTCTTCTCTGCGACAGCCTGTGTTCAAATCTCTGGGACTCAATCATACACATCGTCGGCTGATAAGGGACTTATTGTTATTGTCGTGAAAGAAGGTTTGAAGGAAAAGAGAAGCAGATATTGTTATCAAAAGTGTTTGAGCGCCTTCGCCGAAGACACGACGACGACGAAACTATAACGTTGTCTTAGAGCATCTTATTTTCTGGAAAAGGTCAAAGGGGAGATGATTCAATCTCAGAGCTGGTTTATGTAACATTAGAAAAGATATAGATTTCTTCACTTAGATTTGAAAAGAACTCGGTTTTTCTGACAAAGTACTCATGCACGAAAAATATTGGGTTTACGTTCTTGAACACAAATGTAATTATAATATCGTGGTTGACTCATTTACTTATCGAAGAAGTATCTACAGTTCATACGATAACGTGAACATGAGCTTTCACTTTCACTTGGGCCTTGGATAGAAGTAGAATTTACAAACCACTATAATTGAGTCAACTATACCCTGTTTAGGGTAATTATAATAAACAACAACACCGAAATTACTTAGAGAATGGGTTGAGTTTTTTGTTCCGCGTGAAATCTTGTGGCCTAAGAACGAACGTTGATTCTGAGATGATGTGCGTAATAGACAGGTTGGATTTATTGTGGCGTTTATATATCGATGGCATGAGTAATATGACACCCGTGCATGCCGTATTTACAACAGAAATAGTGTTCACGCATGCGCGCGCATTTTCGTGTAAGTAAAAAGGAAATAGTAAGTCCTACGGGGGCTGAAAGTTGTGATTTGATTGGTCAAATCTAGAGCAGGTGTGGGTATACCGAAAGGAGCATGTATAATTTATTTATTCTATTTAAGGTCCTAGGCATATGCCATAAAGTCCACTTTGGGTACAGGACCGGCGGAGCCGGTTGGGATCATGGCCTCAGGCATGCCCAACTCGTTCACGCCCGCTATTTACACATAATGTAAGGTAATGAAAGGAAAAAGAAACGATAACAGAACGAAATACAAAGAAAGAACAAAAGAAAGAAAGAGATATCAAGAGTAGCTCAGCATTTCTCACACCAAGATCTAACCCGCCATTTCTAGTGATGGCAACCTATTGTATACTCTCCTCGCGTCCAGCAGAGGGTGAGTCAGTCGTCAAGTCGTCAAAGCAACCTGTAATTTTAACAAAATCTTTAAATCTCTTCCAGCAATCATACCCAAGCAGTTGCCTTCTGAAATCATCCATGGTCTTGCCATTCCGGAGTTTACGCATTTTATTTCCGTATCTCCTACAACTAATGAAGTGGGTAGGAGAAATCTCCTGTCCACAAACGCACTCAAAATTGGCGTCTATATGTTTTAATCGACGATGGTACGCCGCGAAGTCACCATGTCCAGTTCTAGCAGCTAGCAATCTGTGCAAAAGCCGCCGAGGTAAAGCTAACTCGGGTGGCTTTTTACGACGCATTTTCAAATCCAGATCTTGATATCGGACTGGGCAGACGTCGTACCACCATTTCTCCACCAGAAACTTGACGACGCTGCTGCATCAAACGGCGTAGATAGGCTAAGGTAATGTAGCCGGGCTGGGTATCTCTACCTGGTAATTCTTGTAAAGCAGCACGAGCTTCCGCATCTGCTTCTTCATTTCCTATGATTTTTGAGTGACCTGGCACCCATCTAAACTCAGCATTTACTGATTTCGCTAAATCATGAAAAAGTTTTGTTAACCTGATACTAGATGTAGATTTCCCTGTTTGTAGGGCCGTCACTGCTGCTTGGTTATCAAGAAGAACAAATATCTTCCCACTATTTTGTCTTGTAGACAAAGCAGCTCGGAGTGCAACTGTTGCTCCAGAGATCTCTGCGTCATAGACTTCTCCTCCATGTAGTGCGCCTCTTCCCTTTTGAAACGTCGTTCCTCCCCGCTGAAGGACGTATCCCCAAGATGAACGTCCGGGACCTTCTGATGAACCATCGGAATAGGCGCATATTTCTACCGAAGTTAATGAGCCTATCCAGTTCCAATGGTTTCTTTTTCCCTCTGCTTTTGTTCCAGGCGTTGGGGTATATACAGGACCTGGTAGTGGCTCTGCGGCTTCACTCTTAGGAAGCTGTCTAAACGCACGTTGAATTCTTGACATTTGTACTTCTGGCTTCTTTGACAGCCTTGGCTTAGATTTATATTTAAGTGTACCGACATTGGGACACACACTCGCTCTAGTTCGAAGTGGATGCCGGTCGTCGAGAGAATTTAGACGGGCAGCTAGGCGTAAGCGATAGCCTTCCAAGAGGATACAAGCTGGAGGAATTCCTCCCTCTCTATGCAGTACTACATTCGGCGTAGTTCTCCACACGGGTAATGCAGCTCTTAATGACATATGTAGGACTTTATCTATGAGCCCACAGTGAAATGACGTCGGTGGTCTTATATTGCCATTTGCTTTCGGTCGAGTTAGCCCAGGCCACCAGACTTCTGCACCAAACGTTGCTACTGGCAACACACAGGCGTCTATTGCTGATATCAAAGCTTTTGGAGCTGCTCCTCTTTGCACAGAGTTTAATCTTCGCATGTGTTGAGCTAAGCGAAGTGCCTTCCCACACCAGATTGAGACATGATTTTTAAAGGATAGACGAGGGTCGAGGTAAATACCTAGCCAACGAACATTCTCCGCCGGTTCAATTATCCTTCCATTCACCACAACTCCAGCAGGCTCTTCTTTCTTTCTCCCAGGAAACTGCACGACTTCCGATTTCTCGCCATCGAACAATACAGCATTTTCCTTAGCCCAATTCATCAAATCATCTACCTCCCTTTGCGCTGTGGCCGCTGACTCCGAAATTGTGCGCCCAAAGCCTAAGATTCCGATATCATCTGCATAGCTGAATCTTGCGATAGATTTGCCACTTTTTAATGGTTCTGCCATGTATAGAAGGAATAGCAGGGGAGAAATAGGAGATCCCTGAGGTACCCMACACATTAATTCCTTGGTCTCTGTCACTCCACCTTGGAAGCGTACTTGTACTTTGCGTCTCTCGAGGAAAGATGAAGTCCACCGGAGAATGGAGATTGGCCAACCTTGTGCTTGCATCCTCCATATTAGTCTATTATGTAGGACAGCATCAAAAGCCCCCTGTACATCTAGTGTTACCAGTGTTGAGGCCCAACCTTGTGACTTTGCCTCCTCGATGTCATGTATCACACAGGAAACGAGATCAGTAGCTGATCGTTTTGGTAGTGCCCCAAATTGTTGTCGGCCTACTATATCAAAGGCAATTGCCAGATGAGACATTCTCTTTGCAAGGAGCCGCTCCAATCCTTTACCTAGGCATGAGAGCAGTGAAATAGGTCTCCATCCTTTAACAGTAAATGGATCGCGCTTGGCTTTAGGGAAAAAGACTATTTCTGCAAGTTTAAAGCAGGATGGGTGTACACCAAAATAAATACAAGCTCGAAAAAGTCGGGTGACGTGTAGTCCTATATTTTCCCAGCAGGCTGCAAGAAGCTCGACTGAGATTCCATCCGCCCCCGGACTGGTATTACCAGATCCAATTGTACATCTCCGTACTTCAAGCTCTGTCAGCTCATTTGACCAAGGAATGCGCGCCTCTCCTGTTAATGTGCAGGAAGGAAGGTCATCACGTGACGAGAACCGTGCTAAGAGACAATCCCTTAAAATGACTGCGCGTTCTGCCTGATCTTCTATAAAACGCCCTTCATGACGAAGGGGTGGAGTGATGTTGGCGTGTTGAGGGGCCGCCCAACGCATGAGTTTGTAAACATCTCGCGAGGATTTCATATCTTCCACCTTTCGTTTCCAGTGCTCTCTTTTTGCCGAAGCAACTGTGGCTCTAAGTGTCTTCGCTCGTGCAGTGCGCACAGATTCCTCCACTGCTTCACTGTAGTCCAGTTGGGCGAACTTACATTCAGGAGTCGTGGGATAAGTTTATTTATTTATTTATTCTATTTAAGGTCCTAGGCATACGCCGTAATGTCCACTTTGGGTACAGGACCGGCGGAGCCGGTTGGGGTCATGGCCTCGGGCATGCCCAACTCGTTCACACCCACTATTTACATGTAATGTAAGGTAATTAAAGGAAAAAGAAACAGTGAAAGAACGAAATATAAGAAGAGAAATAACAGAAAGAAATAAAAGAAAGAAGAAAATATTAAGAGTAGTCCAGCATTTCTCACACCAAGATCTAACCCGCCATTTCTAGTGATGGCAATCATTATAAACTCTCCTCGCGTCCAGCAAAGGGTGAGTCAGCCTTAAGGTCATCAAAGCAGCCTGTGATTTTTGCAAAATCTTTAAAGCTCTTCACGCAATCATGCCCAAGTAGTTGTCTTCTAAAATCCTCCATGGTCTTGCCATTACGCAGTTTACGCATTTGATTTGCGTGTCTCCTACAGGTTATAAAGTGGGTAGGAGTAGTCTCCTTTCCACATACGCACTCAAGGGTAGCGTCAGTGTGTTTTAAACGACGATGATACGCCGCAAAGTCACCGTGTCCAGTTCTGGCGGCTAACAGATGATGAAGTAGCCGCCGTGAAAGACTTAATTCAGGCGGCTTTCTACGACGCATTTGTAAGTCTAGGTCTTGGTATCGACTAGGACACACGTCGAGCCACCATTTCGACACCAAATCTTGACGTCGCTGATGCATGAGACGACGGAGGTATGCAAGAGTAATATAGTTAGGATCTATATTTCTCCCGGGGAGATTTTGCAGGGCGGTACGAGCTTCTAAGTCCGCTTCCTCATTTCCTCTAATCTTAGAGTGCCCTGGCACCCATCTAAATTCAGCTTTAATACTCTTCGCTAAAATGTGGAATAATGTACATAATTTAATGCTGGATGCTGACTTGCCAGTTTGAAGAGCCTTGACTGCAGACTGGTTGTCGAGAAGTACAAATATCTTCTCTTCATTTTGCCTTATCGTCAAAGCGGCTCGAAATGCCATAGTCGCACCAAATATCTCAGCGTCGTACACTTCTCCACCGTGAAGTGTCCCATGTTTCCTTTTTTAAAGTTGTTCCTCCACGCTGAACGACATATCCCCAGGACGAGCGCCCAGGACCCTCTGATGACCCATCAGAATAGGCACATATATCCATTTCACTGATTGAGCTCATCAAACTTTGATGATTGGTCATTCCGTCTACTTTTATACCAAGATTTGTAGCATATGTTGGAGCTGGTAGTGGCTCCGCAGCCTCAGCTTGGGGTAGTTGTCGAAGAGCTCGTTGAATCCTGGTCATCTGAGTCTCAGGTCTTCTTGATATCCTTGCCTTGGCTTTAAATTTCAAAGTACTTGCATTAGGGCACACACTGGCTCTGATTCTAAGGGGGTGCCGATCATCAAGTGTGTTGAGTCGTGCAGCAAGACGTAGTCGGTACCCTTCTAGTAGTATATGGGATGGGGGGATGCCTCCTTCCCGATGTAAAACTACGTTTGGTGTAGTCCTCCATACTGGTAGTGCAGCTCTTAATGCCGTGCGTATGGCCTTATCAATTAACCCGCAGTGAAATGTTGTAGGAGGTCGTACAGTCCCGAAAGCTTTTGGTTTAGATAGACCCGGCCACCACACTTCAGCCCCAAAAGTTGCTACTGGTACAATGCATGCTTCGATCGCAGTTATCAACGCTTTTGGAGCTGCTCCTCTTTTAACAGAATTTAAACGTCGCATATGCTGAGCTAAACTGAGTGCCTTAGCACTCCATGTCGTCACATGATGCTTAAATGTCAGTCGTGGGTCGAGATGCACTCCTAGCCAACGAATGTTCTCCGCCGGTTCGATCATCCCTCCGCTTACCACAATTCCAACAGGATCCTCTTTCTTACGCCCGGGAAATTGTACTACCTCTGTCTTTTTGGCGTCAAATAAGACCGCATTTTCTTCCGCCCACTTTGTGAGGCTATCAACCTCTATCTGAGCTGCAGCTGCTGACTCTTCAACTGTCCGACCAAAGCCTAAAATCCCAATATCGTCCGCATAGCTGAAGCGAGCGATGGCATTCCCGTTCTTCATTGGTTCTGCCATATACAG
>CACM01000537.1:0-18740 GCA_000208805.1 Erysiphe pisi
AGGGCACGAGCCATCTTGGAAATAACTAGAATATTCTAGATAGCGACAGTAAGGTATCGAACGTTTATTTGAGTGTCACTTAATGAGTTATCAATTGACGTAAAAGTCATAAAACAAATGTGTAGGTAGTTTATAGATCATTTCTAGATGGCCAGTGGCTGCATAGGCTACCTTTTGAATCTTAAGAGCTCAACCCAGGCTTTTCTATTTAGAACCTTGACATGGAGAATTTGTTCATATACAGTCTAAATGTGTACCCCACCCACACGTTGTTTTGCTACAAACGATAATTTTCTTTGTTAAACAAATATCGCTAGTAAAAATCATAACGCTCATAGAGATTGATCTTTCTGATAATAACTGTACAGGAGGGAAGTTAAATTAGATTTCTTTAACACGATTGTTCTTATTATCATATGGGAAGTCAATCTAGGGTTCCATCTGATGTTTTTGCAACATTTTTGGTTAGACGGTTTCGGATCTTTAATACGCTATCTACAATGACAGCATCTATGCCCTCATCAACTTGTTTCTAACTTTGTCAGTATAAAGAGAGTAAATTGTGATAATTATGAGAACAGGGAAGCATTTACCTGAACTTTCAAGGGATCATTGTTTAGTAACCCATAACTTACACACACTAATCCGTTCTCTTTAACGACCTTTACTAATCTTGGGCTATTGCAAAGAGGTTCGGCCGTACTGACAATTCCTAATAGATTCCAGCGGCGAGCAAATTGGATTGCTTCATGTAGACTGCTCGCCCGTATATCACTGACAGCACTGACACCAGCATCGGTCAAGAAAAGAATTGGTATACTTGGTTGCTTGAAACTTAACATTAAGCATACATTGGGATTAAAGCTGCTAAAAATGATTTTACGTTTCTTTCCCAAGTCATATACTTTAGTAAGAACTGTATCGACAAATTTATTAAGCTCAATTGTATAAGCGTCCATGTCGTGCAATTCGAGCTCATGAAGCATTGGATATTTCATTTCGATGTTGAAACTAACATGCTCTGGAAGTTTGAGAAACATTTCTTCCAGCGTTGTAAATGGTGCTTGAATAAAGTTGCCACGTGAATTAGCCTTGAAGCCCTTGAGTTTAAAGTCTCGTGTGTGCTTCATTCTCTCTGACATATTACATTCACTGACTGATAAATTAAGAGACGATGATCGCTTGTGGTCTGGGACACGGGCCACTCTTGAACGAGTATCCGAAGAGGCCTCTTTTGGCGGAGTATCTGGTCTTGGAGCACGAGATATAGCATCATTAACATGAAGAAACTGCTCTAGAGTTAGGGTATGTACTGGCGCATCAATTCCTGTTTCGCTGACAAGAAAATCGTGATATATAACTGGGACATGATCCTTCGTAAGTTGAACATCAAATTCAACGTAGTTAGCTCCGAGATTTGCAGCAGCTATAAAAGATTGTAAGGTATTTTCTCCAAGTTGTAGGGACTTATTAGACGTGAGATTTTTTCCGAGTCCACGGTGACCAATCAACATTGTTGATGATACTTCTTTCCAGTAAGTTTGATTCGTAGTAATGCTAATATTTGGATGGGAAAATGGGGTGATGACCAGGGAATTAAAATTTACGGTTCCGATAATATCAAGACCGATTCCTAGTATCGGTACACTTACATCTCCTTGAAGATTTACACGCTTTGCCTTGGTGACTTGCTTAAAGCTTGATAAAAGAGCAACAGCACGACCCAATTTATCTTTTTGTACGACCTGAATACTTAGGAACAATGTCAAAGCAAAGTTTTACTTTTGCAGCATCAACGGCTGTAAATACTATAGGCTCCATTGAATTATTGTCCTCTAAAGGTAAGTCTATGATATAGGGTTCGCCTCTGGCATTCTCAGCGCTGATGATGATAGAGAGTGCTGTGTCAAGTTGCGTAAGGTGAGCCTCATCTATTGGAATTTTTTCCAATTGAATTGCTAGAATGTTCTTTCTCATGTCCATTGTTCCTAAGTTTACGAGTACCAAGCTTTCGTTTGTCAAATATCGGTGACCGAAAGATTTTATGTGTTTTGTTGAGTGAGGGCTTGAATTTATAGATCGAGATGATTCCATGGAAGAGAGAACAGGAGGATCTAATCCTATCACATTGCTAGTAGAATATTTATTACTGAGACTTGTATTCTCAAGTTCAGAAGTCACGTCTGCTAATCTCCTAGCAATATCCATATGACCTCTAAGGGCAGCATGTTCTTTGGCAGTCCAGCCAGATGCATCCAACTTGTTAGGGTTTGCACCCTCCTCTAATAAAAGCTCTACTATTGATAGGTGGCCATCAACACTTGCTACATGTAAAGGCGTCCAAGAATAGCTTTTCTCAGTCAGTTCAAGATTTATCTTTTGATTTTTACATTTGAACAATATTTTAGCGCATTCTAAATGGCCAAATCTTGCAGCAATATGTAATGCAGTTTCTCCCACCGCATCTTGCCAATTGATATTAAGCTCATTTTCCACAAGTAGCTCCACAATAGCTGTGAAATTAAATTTGGTAGCAGCAGCAATAAGTCGATTGATTCTTGAACTACTGCTACTCTTACAATTCTCATTATCATATGTCCTATCTTTTCTTCGGAAATCTAAGAGTGCCTTGGTCGTTGTGACATGTCCCCCAGTTACACTTAGATCAAGTGGTGTTAGTCTTTCGTTGTCTTCCAATTTCATGGCGTCAATATCATCTTCGGAGTTAATCAGGTTCCAAGTAAGCATGAATTTCATAATAATTTGGCAAATGATAGCTACATCTAGCTGCGATGCATAATGTAGAGGAATACGTCCATATCTATCTTTTGATACTAGTGCAGCTCGATGAGCTGGCAAAAGGCTTTCCAAACATATTTAAGAAGCATTGCATTTTCATCTAAACTTTGGTGATTTATTTGAGTTGGCTTGCTTGTACTTAGGCCTGAGGCTGGAAGAAGAGCTGGTGTTAGATATCGTGAGTCCTCTTCAGATATCTGACTCAATCCTGGTACCTCATGTTTGGTAGACTCTGCTCTTCCAATCGATATGACAAAGCGGTGTAGGCAATTACGCTGATGCAAGTCATCTGACTCGTCGAGACTTTGAATCTTCTCAAGAAAATACTTTATGACTAGTATTGATTTGCACGAGATAGCTCTTTGAAGCAGGCCAATTAAATGTGTCTGGATTTCCGGCAAATTAAAGTCCATGGCAGCCTTTTCCAGAGCTTCCCGTAAGAGAATAACATCATTATTACTGATAGCTTGGTCTAATATCTCTACCTGGCTTTGTGATAGATTAATATCTTTTCTAGATGGTAAATTTGTGAAAGAGTTTGATTTGCGAATTAAGGAATCTTCTTCATTACTTTTGACTTCTCCGAAAATAGAAAGCCAATTGTTAATCTCGGCTATCTTCGCTAAGAGCTGAACATTTGTTGAAAATGGCTTCTGGCTAACCATAGACACAACAAATGGCTGTTGCGTACAGCTGTTAGGAAACCGCTTATCAAGTTTTTTCGTTATCTTCACGAAACCTCTCCGATTCACGTCGCCAAACCATTGAAGGTTTCGAAATTGACTACGAAGCTCAAGTAGGGCTCTTACAACCTCATTACTTTCACTTTTATCCATGGAATTAAAAGCTTGCCTTGAAGTGCCATAGCGTTCTCCGAGTACTTTCAGTTGCCGGGAAACATCGGCAAGCTTTTTGTTGTAGAAATTGTCTATATCTTCAAGGTTTCTCTCCAGATAAAACAGGAACTCTAAGGAATTTAAATTAGCTTAAGTGCCATAAGGCATGGTTCAAATTATATCACAAACTTGCGAGATCCGCTTCTTCGTTTGAAGTGGTATCTGTAAGTGTATTTTGTATGAGTTTTTTCAATCCTTTGTAATCTATGTAATTTGACGACCACTCAGGAACTTTGTTACGTGCTAAGCTATGTCAATAACCCTTAGATGAAGGTATCCCCAACGATATAACGGATGCTCACTTTTGACTAAACTTCATATCGAAGACTACCTTTCGGGTATATTTTTAATACAGGTTTTAAAGCAATAGATTCAGAAAGCAAGAGAAAAAAGGTGATCGATTTTTTTTATAACTTGATATTCCTAAAATACTGCAGTATAAAAAAGTTTAGTGTTCTCGTATTGGGATATAATGATAATGACGTTTGTTAGCCTCGGGCAATAGTATTTAGGTTTTTAATGTAGTTTGGAAATTTTCTTCGAATCAAGTTTAAAAGGGACTCATATTTTGAAGGTCAAGTTTACTGTGTAAAACAGTAGAGCCTCTCAAAAGCTACATCAAGTTATGACCCATAGCTTTATTGGCTCACCCTGTTGGTTCCTACCAAAAAAAGCTATAAATTAACATTTAACATGCCCATAATCCACAGCTTTTTCAGGACCCGCACCCGCACCCTCTTCCCTGCGAACCAGCACTGGTCGGTGCGTTGAGACTTTTTACAGGGCCTATCCAAGTAGGCACAGCCACGTCGGCGCATACGCCATACTAAATAGGTTATGCAATATTTATGAACAAAAAGAATGTTACATATCTAATATTTTAGCATAAACCTTTAGGACAAACGATCAAAATGTCTACTGGATAAGGGTACACAATGTACTATCCTTAAAAATTCGTACTGCTGAACATTCTGAAAAAAAAATACAACAGTCAACTCACTTTATGAGGATACTTCATAGTATCTTATTATATAACTGTGTAAATTCGAAAAGTCACTACAGGTAATGTCGCTTTACAATTGTCAAGTTAGTGTGGTTAGTAGAGTTAGTAAGGGATAGAGTTAGGAATATAAGGTTAGATGTGTTTTCTGATATCAGTGTGTAATGAATATTATGGTTAATCATAATCTAATATACATAAGAGTCTTTGTGCCTGTGCCAAGACTCGCTAGATTACTCAGCATTCTTGACAACAATGAGCTATAAATCCTGTAGAGTAAGTTACTTTCAATCACGGTTAAAAATAATATCAAACAATAAATTAATTCATTGCAGAAGTACGTAAAAAATTATATCTACATGATCATGAGACACATCTATAATTCCAATAGGAATGAAACAGTGGGATCTATATTTAGTTTATTATTTCTAAAGCCAAGAAAGAAGACAGACAGGAAATAGCGGGTATGAACTGAAATTCCATACAATAGTAAAAAATAGCTTGTGGAATTAACTTGGTACAAAGCAGATGTAATTAATTCCCAAGTTAACGGCTGCCAGGCATTTTCAAGAGATTTGGAATTGACTCTGTAAAGCCGCCTCTCGATCCATAACTACCCTGATACTATTGGGATCACTAGATTTCTCGTTTAGATTGGTTTGTATCCGCTATCTCTTACGAGTGACTCTAGCATTATATTGTTGCTGCTTAAATGTTTTAAACCCTGCTTCAAGATGGGCTGCCCTTACATTAGCTTCGGAAATAGCTCTTCCTATATTATTTAGTATTGGGAGGGTAACCCTTGACAGAATTTTCTGATACTAGAAAGCTGCTATTGACTTTGATAAAGAGCTTGGGGGCTACGGGTTTTTTTTGAGAACAATATCTGATTTGATTGGAGTAGGATGAGTGGCAGACGAGCTAGTTATTTGTAATGATTGTAAGACAAGTCTTGAGAAATATGGATAGAAGCCGACGACCTTCCAGCCAGCTTGAGTATTCCTTTACAACCGAAAATTTTCCCATTCCTTGTTTGACGATACCAATAAGCGCTCTTTCTTAACTTGGGCAGCACCCAAAAGTGCCGAGAGAGCTTGGATTTCACTACGGCATTGAGATTTAAGAGCAGCGAAAGGGGCAAAATCTAATGGTTGTTTAATGTGTGAGGCGTGAGGTGGAAGATACAGTAGATGGTTCTTATTCTACTTGTAAAGCCACATGAAGTCGATTGGTGTATGCAAGCTATGACTATCTAATAGAAGCACCCAGTGGCCATTGGTGAATGGCGCAGTGTTTCATAAAAAAACACGCTGCAGCCAATTTTAGGCATCTTTTATAAGAAGCTAGGTAGATTGCAATTTTTTAACCTTAGATATCACCAGAGATTGGAGCTTCATGCTCACAGCTAAGATACACTTAATAATAGACACCCATTCGCAATTCCGAGGGGATTTGACGAAAGCCTTCTTCTTTAATGAGCTTACAACCACCTGAGGGTTTGTACTGACTTCTAGAGCAATACTAGTCTCGTCCATATTTTAGATATCATTATATTGTATATTTATTTCTGTACAAGTGCGCTCAAAAAGCTCTGGGAAAGCGTTAACGGTCGTACAATTTACGGCAATAGCTCGTATATCTTCATTATTTCTACCAAAGATATTTGAGACGCGTAGATTTAAGTGGAGTATCTATTGTAGGCCAAGAGGCTTAAGGTTTCCATTTCTCTGACGCGTGGATGAGATAGTGATTGTGCGCGTAAGCTCTCTTTTGAAATCCTATAAACAAGAATGTCTTCTTACTCAGGAGTCAATAGTTACTGATTTGAAAATGATATCGCGTGTTGCTGTCGACCAGTGATATAACTTCGGAGAGTTGATTACGGGATACTGTACTAAACGACAGCTTTTCGTAAGCTTGTAAAAACACCAGGTTTAATATCGAAGATAGCTGTAAGTATAGCGAGCTCTTTTTCATTCATCTTGAGCAACGCGGCGATAGTAAAAATGGTAAATAGAGTTGTGAACTAATAATAGTAAAGTGGGCGAAAACTAGATTTGAGCCAAAAGTAGGTTGACGAGCTTAGCTACTTTTTCTATTCTCTGAGCATTGCCTAATAGCGACACACTGATTCTGGGCGAGAATTTCATATTTTGATGTATAGTAAGTCATGCGGCATGCAAGAAGTCTTTCGAGACCTTTGCTTGGGCAAGAGAGGTGAGCAATTGGTCGATAAGATGTGGGAAGTGAGCGATCTCGCCTTCTTCTCTTAGGCAGGTATTTTACATTTGGTTGTTTAAACATCTTATGGTGTTCTCTCAAAAGAACACAGCAGTCGAAGAGGTTGGTAAAACATTTTCCTAGAGCATTCCATGCCAAGTAAGTGATAGGAGCTGTAAAACGATTCAGAGGAGTAAATAAGGTTTTATTCTTTTATCTAGTTCTAGCAAAGGTTTTATTTACAAATTATCCATGTTATGCGCTAAACCACATTAGTAAAATGGTGAGGTTCTCTGCTGTCAGTTCGTCTTCGCCAGGGAAGGTGAGACTTGGCAGATAGTACTGAATACCTCTGACTCAGAAATAGCGGTATTCTTAAGGACCAGCACTGGTCAGTGCGTAAAGCAATTTTTAGAAGCCATGCAGGGCTCATCCACGTAGTCTCAGCCACAGTAGAGTGAACCAAATATTTATGCAATAAATATCAGTAAATAGCTCGATGCATAACCGTCAATAGAGGATAGAATTCAAACGATTACTTGACAGGATGACCGCTTAAATGCACTTGAACAGTATTACAGTAAAGTTAATTTTTGGAGAATAATTAACATTTATCATCTGTTTAGAATCGAGAAGTAAATACACAAACATAGCCGCTTAACAATGAGTTAGAGGTCCTGTTGAGTTTGAGTAAAACTATATTTATTAAAGATTAAAATAATGCTCGACAGAATTTTTTTTTTTTCCAGAAGCACAGAAAGTATTATCGCTATCTATTTGTACGACATGTCTATAAAATTAAAAACAACTTAAAAAATAGGATTTCCATCAAAAATATAAATACTTTAATCCTGGTAAAATTTCAAGTTCGAAGGTGGATTGGATACTACCGGAAATAGGGAGTGTGGGCTAGAATTTTCTTTGATAACTAAAAGTTGTCAGTAGACATGACTCGATAAGAAATATAGGTAATTTATACTCAAGGTAACGGCTTCCAGGGACTTTCAAATGACTTAGCAGGAGAATAAGAAGAAGCTCGGGCTGGTCGACTGTGAAATAAGCGATCATCAATAAGAGGTAAATTGCTGGAGTTCGATAAGGAATGTCGAACAACTGAAGGCTGAAGGCTGAAATTTCTCCTCATGCCTCGAGGTTTCTGCTTGTTCGAGAAATTCGACAGAGTCTTGAAAGACCTCTGTATTCCGCGATATCCCAAAGGTTCCTCTCTTCAATACCTTTTCAGCATGCAATAAATCCCGTCGATTTCCATACTTGCCTGACCCTTTTTTTTTCAATTTACCATTGTCTTTTCGGGCGAGAGCTGTTCGGGGCTCTAGGACTGGCAACATATGACTAGAGTTATCTAGTACGTCTTTATCAATATGCCAGTGGCGATGAAGATCGCTCACTAACAGAGATTTATCTTTGAGCAAGCCATCTTGAAGTCTATGAGCACAGGGTAAATCTAACATGGCACCTAATACATAACTACAAGGCTCCAATACTAACTTTCCGCCTTTACTTTGACATCTCCCGATTTTTTCGATTTCTTTTCTAGCATTTTTCACTTGTTCTTCCAAAAGATTTTTTGAATATCGGAAAATTCCCAGGTTCACTTGCTCCAAGATAGGAGTTTGGTTTGCTAAGGGAATCTGTCGCTTCTCGTCTTCTAGATGCAAATTTATGGAGGAGTAACAGTCCTCCCACCATGGTATAAGTTTTTCTACTGAGCCGTACACATCACAGCGGGGGTTTTGAAGCCATTTTTTCAGCTTCGAATGGTTGCCTTCTACTCGTGATGTTGAACTAATTCCAAAGTGGAGAATTTTGTTCATTTCATACGAGGCAAATTTTTCCGTGAAGTCACGAAACTATGTGTTCCACAAATATCTCCAACCTTCTTCCCACTTCGCTTCAAAGCGTTGGCACCCAGTTTTAAATTCTTCCTCTATGGAAGCGTCGACAGTCCTTTTGTAGAGGTTCCAATATTCCTTTGTTTCCTCCGAATCAACATAGTCCCTTGATTTCAGGACTTCTACTAAGCCAAGTCGTTGCCCAATCCATGTGTGACCATCTTTATGCATATGCCACATGCAGATTTGACTCTTCACACTTGGAAAAATGTAGTCTATGGCATTTAAAAATGCTCGATCTCTGTATGTGACGACAAGCTTAGGCGTTTCAATTCTCTCTTCCCGGAGGAGATTGTGAAGGCTTTCCAGGGCCCAGGTATAGGCTTCGGTAGTTTCGGAAGCCATTAAGCACAGGGCCACCTGTATTGTGCTGTTGGACCCGGTCACACCACAAATATTCAGTAAAGGCTTTCGGTACCTATTAGTTTTATAGGTACAATCAAGGATTAATACTTCACTGAACTTCCTATAAAGCTCAATGGATTTCGGATGGGCTAAAAAAATTTGATATAAATGATTATCGCCATCAACTGTATACCTTGTAGAAAAAGATATTTTTTGCAGACGAAGAAGTACAGCAGCCATAGCTGTTATATATTTGAAGGTTTCTTGTCGAAACTTTGTTTCGACATTGCTGATATCACTTTTAGATTGAACGAGAGTGGGAAACTTGAGCCGTAAAATAGCCGTAGACTGTGTTGTCGTAACACCAGTCTTAATATGACTATGAATCTCATTCATAAATTCACCATTACGATCATGTCGACGGTTGATTGGTAATTCCAAACTCAGGCCCATAGTTATGTTTAGGGGCTTGTTCAGAAATCTTATATTTGGTTGACCATGAGCCTTCCGGATTTTGTCGGTCGTCAGCAACTAGCCAAGTCCCCATCTGACAATTTTTCCTGTTGGAAGAGGCCTTCCTCACCCTATTTTCTTCCGTAATTTTATGCTTGTTCTGGCTCTTCCCAGCTCTACCACACACTAAAAATCTACGCACTATTTTTGAGTAGAAGCTTTTAGTTTGTTTAACTACTAAATCGTAGCCTTGCACTTTTGTCCAGGCTCGAATTGCAACTCGAAGTGATTCATAGGTTGGATAAGAAACAAACCTTGGGGGCAGAAGTGATCCAGTCAATCTTGAGACGTCGTTCTTATTTCTGGTACCAGCTTCTTCTTCTTCGAAAATCGAAGGCTCGCTATTACTATCACTGATATTGTTAATAAAATATCAAGCCTAGTTTATGGGGGTTCACTCTTACTAGTCAATATCAATCAATGAGTTCTTATTTTCATTCTCATTTTCCTTCAAATCAAGTACAGATTTGAAATGTAAAGAATAACCCGGAAAAGCCATAAGTAATAATATATGAGTATTTCGGTCTGATAAAAATAGGGTTCTTTATAAAATGTTAGTATTGCTGGATACTGGAGAATTGAAAGTACTTTAAATTATGAGTAATTTAGGAGAGAATTTTTCATAGACTTATAAATTAAGAGTAAAGATTATTGAAGATTTTGTTAAAAGGATTGTTATCAATTTACGAATTTTGGTGTAATTCTCAAATATTTACATCAACCTGTGTTGCCTAGTACGCGTTTCTGTTTATTCACAGCATCGCACGTTACTAGAGCAACATCATACATAATAGTGGCACAAGTACATAGACCAAGGATAAGCCCTGTAAAATGTTCCAACGCACTGACCAGTGCTGGTCCGAGAAATAGGCTCCCAATTTATCCAGCGGCTAGCCGATATAGGGGAGGAGTCATAATTATCCTCTTCTTCTTAGTGACGGGAGAGCTAGTAATATCCTTACTCTTTTCCGCCAGTTAAAAGACAGAAAAGTATTACATAATGTTGAAAGCTTAGGGTGGTAATTGCTATTTTGTACCCCATGCTCAAATGTGCCAATTAAATAGCCAGAAACCCCTGTAATTACCTGTGCAGCGCGCTCAAATATTATGTAGTAATCTCGTTACATTTGATTGGAGCAGAAGCTGTACACCCCTATCGTATTGGCATAGCAACTTCTACAGGGTCTCTTACATTTAAATCCGCTTCAGTAAGCATAGTAAGTAAATAAACAAATCCAGCTCAACACTACTGATACTAAATTCATCTCAACAACGCATTCTACCACAAACTTCATTACGACCCAACTTTAAATAGTTTAGAGTAATTTGAAGCTATAACTAGTGAACTATATCAACTAACAATCTAGTCGTATATCATAGTAATATTTTATTATCCGTTCACAAGCTGCAGATAGCATTAAAAATTAATTTAAAACTGAATATGTCTGTTTTAACTATATATCCTATTTCTACTCGAATCTCGAGCATGGAGAGTGCAGTTTCTGCCTATCGAACTACAGCAGCAGAGAATGGGTACTGCCTGCGGCTATTTTCTAAAAAACCAACAATCAAGGCCTGGTAACATCTCGCAAGTTACGATGTGATTGCTCAGGAAACGAAGATAGTAAGTCAAAAGGCTTAAGACACTTTGGAAGTATACGGTGTAGCTGTCAGTTTGCGTTAAGGATATTATTATCAGGCGACGAATATTCCATCGATGTTACGTACTCTTCACATAACCATGAACCATCGGCATTGGCATCGGCAAATGGGCATCCGTCTATAACTCGTATAGCAGATTCTGAGAAAGAAAAATTTGTCCGTAAAGCAGAACTTGGAATTCGACCCAGGACAATTCTGGCAGAATTGCAGCAAGAGGATAGTCACCTCATTGCCAAGGGCATCTATAACTGTTTGGCAAAACAAAGAAAACTCCAACTTGGAGGCCAATCACCAACTTGTGCATTGCTAAGTCTTCTTCGTGGAGAGGGTGAAAGTGAGCTTGGGGAGGACGACCAGGAATGGTGGTTTGATTACTCGGTTGATTCTGATAACTATCTAAATCGTCTTTTTTTCCAGTATAAAACGTCCATTGCTCTCCTAATTAAATTTCATGAAGTAGTAATAATAGAATGGACGTATAGTATAAGCCGATTCGGCATGCCTTTGCTTCATATGGTTGGATGCACCAATAGTAACACCACGTTTGAAGTTGTGTATGCTTTTCTCAGTCGAGAGACAGAGGAAGACTATGTATGAGCTATTAATGTCCTACGAAAAATTCTCTGGGAAAACAATATCCCTGAGCCCGGAGTTGTTGTTACGGATCGAGAATTTTCACTAATGAATGCTTTAGGCTGAGTTTTAATTAACTCTAAAAAAATTCTTTGTGCATGGCACATCAAGATGGCTTTAAAGTCATATCTCTGCAAATTAATAGATGGTGATTCGGGAAAATATTTTACCGATGATTTCATGAAAGTTTGGAATGCGTCAACAATCGTTGAGTTTTCTGAGCTATGGAATAGCTGTAAAACCAAGTGGTCTACTTTCACTCCTAGTGGCCAAAAAATTATCAAATATCTCGAAGACACATGGCTCCCCTATACGGAAAGGTTTGCTAAATGCTACGTCAGCAAATACCTTCATCTTGGCCATTGGACTGTTAGGGGCTATGCCCCAGCCGTAACTGGGCTAGGATATAGCCCAGCTTAGTAATGAATAGTTATGCACTTGAGTATTAAAGATATGCAGGGGGGCATAGGGGTGCATAGGGGTTATGCACGACAGTCTAGATTAGTGTAAGGCAATGCAGTAAAATAGTAGGAGGTTTTCACATCAACGAGAATAGAGTATTGCTTGTAGGAAAAAGGGGTAGGCTAGCTAGCTAGCTATGAGACCATAAGTAGACTGTCGCTCTCGACTTCTTGTAGCTACATAGATAAAATATAAACAGTATTTTGGCATCTGTCTGTCGAGCTAGGTCCGACACTAATAGCCCTTCACATTGACTAGTAGCAAGGCTGAAGTCGCTCACCATAACGTAAAGATGTTTATATCAGATTCTATGGGGAATTTGTTCACCGTAGTAAAGAGAATTCGAATAGCTCTCAGCCAGCAGCATAGAAGATATCAAGACTTGCTTCATCAGAAACAGGTGAAGGGAGTCATGAAGGGGCACTTTTGCCGTGAGGTGAATACCTCAGTTTGTCGACATGCCCTAAAGTTACTAGAGACTCAGGTAGCTTTCCTTCAAAAACACCAATCAAGACTACAAACTTTCGGCATTCCTATTCCAGAATGTACGTGTAACTTTAGGCTATCTTTAGGTGTACCATGTTATCATCTAATAAATGAGAAACTAGATTTGAATCAACGATTATGTTTAGCTGATTTTAATCGTCATTGGTATATAACTCCAATGCCAAATTCATTAGATCTCCCGCAAAACGGTAATGGTAATGTTGAATCCGGGGAAGAGGGGGGAAGTTTGGCTGAGGGCCAAGTAGTTGACATAGGTAATTTTGGTGAAAATAATAGCAGAAAACGAACTTTTGAATCAGTCAATGAACTGGTGACGAAAAAAACTAGGAGAATGTGTTACAGGCTTTGCCTTTCAATATACTCCTGCCGTGGCAGTACGCTAGGTATAGATCGCCGATTGAAACGTGTTTTAGATTATGAGCTGGGTGGGTATTAGTAGGCAATTATGCTGACCTTGATGGAACAGTAGGAGTGAACAAGTTATAAGTGATTGAAGTGTATTGTATTTTAAATATATGATTGTCTTCTATGTCTTAAAAGTTACATTACATGAGGGCAAATTCCGATGATTAAATACTTTGATGCCTCTAATGCGGCCGCCTCTTCTCCACCCACATCCGAGCTTCAAACAGGACAAACAAAACTGATCATGCCTCCTTCCACATTATCCTTGTCAGTGCAGACTGCACAAACACTACGTCTGTTTGTGAAAGCTATTCACACACCTCTTGGTTACACTTTTACACAACGCTATATACAACAAACAGGCATGCCATTTGCACCTAGTTTTAACTTAAAAACCCAGCGACCTTTAATTACAGATTTATGCACTTTACTCTTTGCTACAAGTTTCCAGACTTTATTTTCTTTGAGGCTTTCGACCTCGTCCCTCATCGCACAAAGCCATTCTTCTTTCTGAGGACTTTGTATTGCTTGTTTATAATGGTTAGGGGTCTTGATTTCTGTTGCATCAATGGAATCACATAGAGATACAAATGCTCGATGAGGTAGTGATTTAGATTGAGCAAATTTTGCACAATTATTGATATTAGTAAGTAGGACCTTTTTGGTTGAGCGATTTCGATATTCCGTATGCTCTAATCCAGCCCGGCTTTGTGTTTTGGCACGTGATGATCGGCGCAGCTCTGGCGGATTATCGACTGTGGGTGTATTTGCAGTACTGAGAGAAGGAAGGAAAGTTTCGTAGTCGTCGTTTAGGTCTACTGATTGATCCAAAATATCAGATCGTGCTTCATTAGTTACATCTATATTCGCCCCCGAAGCGCTATCTGAAATTATTTCCTGTGAAGCATCACCCCCTTGTTGAGTATTATCTTTTAGAGGAGATGGTTGATGATCATCAGGCAGCACTAGTTCAACGCTAGTTTCGTCATGTTTCTCATTAACTTTATCTACAGACATTTCATCAAATCGAACGTTAGTACTTCTTACTATCTTATGTTCTTTTGGGATCCAAATCCGATATATATTGTGACTTTCATAGCCAACCAATTTTCCGACAATTGCTCTACTGGCAAATTTATCGCTCCGCTTTACACTGTGATCTAGAACGAATGCTTTGCATCCATATACTCGAAGATTTCCAACATAGGGTATTTCAGGATCCCAGTTGAAGTATCTGGCGAGAGCCTGATATGGAGAGATATTACCTATCGTAACTGAAGGAGTTAAATTTGTAATATATACTGCTGCTTCAACAGCTTCTGACCAAAGTCCTTTAGGTACCTTTCCGTGAATCATAAGTTTCCGTGCCATTGAACAAACATAATGATTGCTAACTTCAGCACGGCCATTTTGCTCTGAGTTATGAGGAGTAGTTATACGAAGATCTATTCCACTGTTTTCGCAGAGCTCAGTCAGTTTAACACCACCATATTCTCTGCCCCCATCGATATGTATTACTTTTACAGATGTATTGGTGTTTGTTTTGACATACGTTACGAGATTTTTAACATGAACGTATGCACCTCCTTTACTTGCATGAAACCCAACTCTATGAGTCAGAGTAGCTGCATCTGTCATTAGTGTAAAATACTTTGCTTTTCCGATTGACTCAGGCGTTACTGTGACAACGTCTATATTCCAATGAGTTAGGGGCTAGGTTGGACGTGATGACGTCACTCGGCTGATGATTCGCTTAGATGTGGCTTCTTTACAGCTATGACAATTTTTTAGTTTGTAGTCTCCAATAATCTTCATACCAGTCGAGACTTTGACTGCTTGTTTTAATTTTGCCTCTGGTAAATGTCCAAATCGAGCATGCCAAATGTCGAATGTGTCTAAAGAATCAGACAAAATATGGCTGTTCATGGCCAAGTTTGTTGCAGAATCGCCATTGTAACTAGTTAGCTGGATATGAGGGACTTTTTGGTGCGTATAAACATTTGCAATAGTAGCTGTTTTAGTAAATAATATTTGCTTATCATTCCGGTAAAAAGTCCCTTACTACGGAGCTTCTCCGTGGATAAAAGGTTGGCTCGCATTTCGGGAACATAATATACTTCACTAAATGTCACAACTCGGTTTTCGTCACCGACAACTTCAAGTCGTACTGAACCAAAAGCTAGAGCTTTAGCTGAACCTTTTCCAAACTCTACACGAACATCACATGCTTGATAATCGAACATATTTTGAAGATTGTGAGTGAAATGCGTTGAAGCACCAGAGTCCAATATCCAACTTTCCATTGACTCGGATGATTCTAAAGCATGCATAGCCTTTTCTGAAATAATCGGTACAACATTTGGGGGGAACTTGTTCGAAATTTTCTTCATTGGTATCGTTTTGTCGATTACTTTCGCCATAAAATTTGAATCAGTTGGCAAATTTACGAAGAAGTTCCGGTTAGGCTTGTTAGAGTCTGAAATTGTGGTGCTATCCTTAAATTCATTTTCTGAATACCTTTTGAGCAGTTTGCACCCCTGCTTTGTACACTTCTTTGGCTTATATGACTTGGGAGCCTTGTCTGGATGAAGGTGCCAACAATCATCTTTTGAGTGCTTAGATCCGCAATGACTACAGACTGAGCTTTTATTACCTTTTGAAAACTCACCATTACTGCCCTTCCCCTTTTGTTGTTTAGACTGGTCTTGTCGTTCTTTTCGGGCGAAGTTCACAGCCTGGTTGTATTTTTGCGCTGCATCTTCATCTAACAAATTAGAGATCACATCATCTAGTTTTGGTAAGTCTGAATCTTTGTTTAAACATCTCAGTTTATCACGAATTCCTGCTGTGAAATTGTCAAACCAAGGTGATATTATTGTGATAAACTGATAAAGTTTAATGGTATCGCTAACGTTGACCTTGGATTCTTTTAGTCGGCAACAAGATTGGGTGTACTTGTGAGTGAATCCTTCAAGATCTTTTCCGTCATAATTTATTGATTGCCATTCTTGATAAATAGCAAATTGATGAGCAAGGCCTTTTGGCTCATACTTATTCTTCAGATAATCCCAGATTTCTTCCGGACTATCGATGTACTGTACATCAAGAATTATATCCTTCGACAGTGACTGTTGAAGAATACCCGTAGCTTTAGCAACGTCAATCGAGTATTCTTTTAATCTCTGGTTAAACTCTCTCTTTGATTCACCTTCTTCCGGAGATGTTGGCTCAGAGTATTTCCCTTGAACGTAGGGCCATAGTCCTTTGCTTTGCAGGACACTTTTGATTTGAACACTCCATATTCTATACGAACTTTGCCCTCTAAGGCATTCAATGTGCTGTGGTATACCTTCTCCCATTTTGAAATTACTTAAGTTGAGATTTGTTAGTTTATTTGTAAATATTTTTCTATTTATTTTGAGAAAAAAAAATATATATATATATTTCGTATAAGAGCTTTATCTCAGAGCTGTCTATAAAAACTTAACTTCTTAAATTAATGTCGATATAAAGATCAAGCAGAGATGAATGCTTTGGTGGCCATATTTCCTAACACTCCAACAATGCCATGTACATGTCATATGAACACTGATKTGGAAGCGACTGTTATGGAAATAATTGGAAAAAGGTCAATTAATGGCAACTGGTGGCCGTCTGAATCAGGTCAAGCATTTATGGATTTCTATCATCGATGTACTAATGCAAAAAGCGAAGCAGAATTTGACCAGAAATGAGGCTTATTTTTCACTACGCTTGTGTAATCGCCTATATAAATATTCTTAGATCTGTGGAGATATAGTATCATTTTCTCCTACTCGTCAAGCCTGACAGGAATCTGTATCATGTCTTGAATGATAATGATGGCCTCATAAGACAAAACGTGTGAGGTCTTGGACAGATAGACTCTTACACCATGCCTTTCGAGCAACGTCACCGGCAGAAAGCAGTCATGCCGGTCTGAAGGGTTGGTTTTAATCAACACGCAACGACGTTTGCACCCTTGTGAAGATGGCTCCATATTATAGGATACACCAACGACGCTATATTGCCATGAAGGAGCGGTTACAAAACGCGGCCTGAACAGCCTTTATAGATAAACCAATCTTGCAAAAGTTAATCCGAGTCATCAATAACAAAGGCCTCAACTTTTTTTGGCGAGAAAAAAAGAAGATAGAACTTGAACTTTGAGAAAAGACTGCAAACCCTCAATAAAATATATCTCAGTTTGTACTGGGAATTTCCAAAAAATGATGGGGGCTTCACATAGCCATGAAATCAGACAATTTGTGGATGGTCAGGTACAGACGCAATTCCGATGCCTGGTCTTTGTGACGCATTCTGTGATATTCCTGGGGGCCAGTCCTGTCAATCTAATGCTAGCAGGAATCTTGATCCTCGGGTCAGGTGTCATAAAAGGCAACTTCGTACTTAGAATTCCCACAGTATTAACACTGGTGAGAATAGTACTAGGAGAGAACCATCAAAGCTTAGATACATTCATTCTAATGAAGCAATGTCTTCTTTACATCTCATACGACGTATTGGTGAACCTTTACGTCCAATCCAGTCAAATACTCCCTCTAATAAATAATAGGTTTTAACTGTAAGCCACTAAAAATACCCTCGTTGTGGCTATGAAAGGGAAAGATAGGATGGATTATATGGATTTTGCGCAATAAATTGACACGATAATTTTATTTGTGATAATTTGTGATTATATAGACCCTACAGCTCGTATATCTATGGTGGAAAGTAATCAGTTATGTCAGGTACTCCTATAATTCCATCACCTTTTTAAGATCAAGCATAAAAAGACATAGACTTAGTTAACACAGATAACTGCTCTCTCTTAACAGCAAGATGATCGGCCTTCTTAAGAGCCGGATGCTCAATTATAACCTTAGTGATTAGATGAAATAACATGTTGGATATATACTTAACCTAAATACTATCATTTTCTTCATTCCAGATCCAGACTCCAAACTCTTCAGTGTCTCTTGATTTTAACTGTGACTATAAAAGATGGATGATTCCTTTTAAGTTCAGTTCTCAGAACAATTATTATTGATTGCTTTATTCATGTGGCTGAATATGACTTGACGTCTCCATTAAGTTTTTCCCGCCATAGATGTGAAGTTGCTAAGAGTATCGGAGTCACTGTCTATGCATACAATTAGACTGTAGAAAGCTCTAGCTGTTCTGAATAGTTGAGGTTGTGACATGGGTACAGGGCTAAGAGAAGAGCGAGTCCAAATAAGGCTAAGCGTTCCACATGGGTACCCTGAAAATACGACATTTAAAAAAAAAGCCATACGACATTTATAATTTCTCTTTCTTTACAGATGAAGAGATAAGATTTGATACTGGCCATGTTCCACCGATCGG
>CACM01000522.1:0-12028 GCA_000208805.1 Erysiphe pisi
CAAGTTCTTTCAGCGTATACACTTCCATTGTGCTCTTCAAATACTCAAGAACTTTGGTCAATTTAGCAGCGGGTGGTAAACTTTTTGGCCCCTAAGAACTGAAATTAGCTTAATAGTAGAATTTCTAACATTCTCAAATTACCATTTTTATTTTGTTTACGGTCTAGTAATGGACAATTTTTTGATTGACGCTGCTTTTTTTGGAGTTCATTTGGGCGATTAGTATAACCGAGTTGATCCTCCAGATTTCTATTTTTCTATTTTTGGGCTCTACATATGAGCTTAAACATACAGCCAACAAGTTGCTGCATCAAATAATGGCAGTGAAATTTCGTTGCACACTTCTGCGAGAAACATGCTTCATATCTCTCATCTCTTGGATTTGTGTGCGCAAAAAGAGATTCTACTTTGGAATATTTTTCTTCCACAAAGAAGCCCAACATAGAAGGTTATCTCTCTATTACTTTTTCGATTATCTTCTTTCCTCTACATCTCAAAGTCGCAAAAGCCCCCACCAGGTAAGAGCTACATGTATACGCATCAATCTATGTATAGTTAAAACATAAATCAATCAAAGGGCATACATAATAACCAGCCGAACGCCCCTAGATATCAAAATAGGTCATCCATCTCTAAGGATAGAAAAGTTAAAGAGCACTACATATCGTCCGCCATGTGTTAACAATTAGAATATATACATTCATACTATTTCCCATCCTCTTTTCCTTCATACACATGTTTGTAACCACGCTTATTTTGAATAGAAGCAAGAATTCATACCTCACTTTTAGCTCTACACAAAGAAAGAATATCCAAGAACACTTATTGAAATTCGCTGAATGAATTATTTAATTAATCAACATGAGATAATATTGTCCGGGTGATTTCTTCAGTCCAAAGATATGATGTTTAAAACATGCTCAAGGGTTTTTTTTCTTGTGCTATTCAGAAATTTCGAGTCGAGAGGGCTATCTTTGAGTTTGGAAGTCCTAAACCTTGACTAAAGGCTCGTTCGCATTCGACTCTCGTAAGGCAAGAATTCCCTGATACTTGAGCGACAATATTACCCACTTTGGGCCTATTTTAAGTATGCGACGTGTAAATAACGCAGTTTGGTAACAGCTGTAACAAGACAATGATTCTGGCCGATTCGCAATGTCCTTTTTTTACTTCAGGAATATCTATTTCTTAGGGCTACTGTCTTTACAATATAAATAATCGTCCTTTTTCCACTATCTTATAATCTCATTGAATGAAATTGCTAACCATCATCCTGGCTCAAAGCTAGGAGAATTTCAATCATTAGCATTATTTTTTGTATGGGAAAGAGTCTTGAGGCAAGACGATTTGGATTTAACGTGCAGAGTGTGTCGTGACTCAAGATTTAGCTCGTTTCGGCTCACAACTCAAAAGTCATCTGTGGTTCGAGGAAGCATTCACTGTATTTCTTACCTTTCAAGCCTCGAGTACTAACAAGTCCTAAGATTTGACAAGCGCGATATTCTCACTACACACATCTAAGCATTTGCGCTTTAGTCAATGAAATCCGTCTCACACCCAGTATCCTAAGTTGAGCAAAATTGAAATGCAACCTTGGCGGGGAAGCACAGTTGTTTTATCACCCTAAAAAAACACGCCTATAAGTCACTATCGTCTCACAGACAAAATGCGTGAAATCAAAAAAAAGTTGTTATATCAACATTACCCACGGGCTTCACTCGCAAAAAGTATGCATTTGGGAAGAGATAATTACACATTCTCGAAAGCCCGAGAGTGTAGTCTATCCTCACACTGAACAGTGGTAGAATTACTTGCGTTTTAGGTATCGCCCCTCGAAAAAAAAAAAAATTACTATTGCATCTTTCTCTCAAAAAAGACCGAACCAACATCCACACATGTCTAAGAGCTAAATAAACAAGTAATCTGCTTATGCGAAAGCACAAAGTAAAATCATTGCAAATAGTACTTGCCATTTCAGACTATAATAAACGGATCTTGTGTTAGGATTGAACTGGTAGCGTATGAAATTTAGAGATTTATGGCCAACATAGTTAGATCACGCACTTGAACATTACCTTTTCAAGAAAAACATAGCGGAAATAAACAAAGGCTCTTTCACCCGTACTTATCCTAAGTGTCACATACAAAACTTTTAAGTTTCACTTATGAATCCTCTCCAAGCAGTTTTAAGTGTTTTTTTCTCTCAACCTACAAATTATTCATTTATTCTATGAAATCTGAAACTCATGATGAAGTATAATTAGGCATTTATCACTTGTCAATAGAAATCTCAAGTACCAAAAATAAAAAAGTTTTCTTTATCATTGATAGTGGTCTGATATTTATAAAATAGTTCTTACCATTCACTTCATTTCTACAAGACACACTAAATTATTTGTACAGTTTACAGAGGTAGAAAGAAGACACCATGGCAGTGTCCTATGGCTCTTTTTGGGGAGATACTAGTAAAAAAAAAATTGGGAAAGAATATAGTCAATTGGCCTAACAGAGCTTTGGATTTTGTCGATGGATGCCTGAAGCTATTTATTTGAATTGAAAAAAAAAAAGCTCGGAGTTTATCCTTGAAAATATAAGTGTCAGCTCGGGAGGCTGCTAATCTTTAAGGTAGGTCAAGGAGCTCAGATATGGGTAGAATAAGTTTAATGGCGGTTATCAAAGGAGTTATAATGTTATTTATATCGAATTTCTAGATAATGATCAAGCAGACAAGGAAAGATAGAAGACAAGACGTGATGGACAAGAGATAGGAGAGTGGGCAGAGCCTAAATATGTACACAATGATCACCGCAGAGTCAAACCAAAATGGGAAGGAAGCGAAGTGTTCCTGGTGTAGATACAGTAACTGTGGAAACAAGATAACAAAATGATCATCGTTAACTTAACATTGCATGGTCACGTGGTAATTGCTTACTAAGTCGCAGGAACTGAGAACCAAATCCTGACAGTAAGATTGTACCCTCGAGTTAATCGGGTGTTTGTGTAGATAAAATTGTAGTCACTAGTCACTTGACATGCCTGATAGCTCTAGGCTATGCACGCACGCCAAATACCTCATGGGATTGTAGTTACATTATACGGTAAATTACAAATAAACGATCACCTCGAGCAAGTTCACATCTTGAATGATTTTACCATCTTGAACACTAAATTGCCCAACAATACAAAAAGAAAATTTTTTTACTTTTTAAATAGCAGAAACCAATTATGACCTTTGCTGTTAAATTTTCAAGTACGAGAATCGTGTCTTATTTTGTTGCGAGGTCTACAAACTTGTTTCATGCGAACTCCTATTTGCTGTCTTCTCATCCTTTCCCTGCAAGATATACTCCTTTGAAATAATTAAGTGAGTCATCTCCCTATTTCCTAGTGTCTCTTGACTACTAAGATATCTTAATGCTAAGAAGTTAAGTGTATTATATTCCCAACAAAGATGATATATGGCAGTATTGCCCTATTGCCTACAAATCTGTGTAGCTGCTGTTAATCAACGTAATCCATTCACGATTACCTTGGCTATGTTCTTTTTCGTTTGACACATTTCTCTGACTCTTTAAGAAGAGCTAGGATGAGAATTCAAATTCACCGAATTTCTTTTCTAAGTAAGTTGGTAAAGTCGACAAGTCTTGACGATATCTCTTAGTTGTGTCTATTACATAACGGAGAGATTTGTACCATTTGTTTTCGAATTACTGAATAAGCCCAGAGATGGTCTCTATTGAATCATAATGCTATACATCTTTAGCAGAAAGAGCTTATCCTATATCTCTCTTATTTTGAGTGACTAATGTTTGCTCATATTCAAAATTTGGGTCACCTTTTTTTTCGAGGGGTACTTTTAATCTGTGTCTGGATGGGGCCACTTGTAGGAATGTAACAATCATTGGTTGCATTGCGAAATTCAGAAATGTTACAGGAATTCATGAATTCATGCCAATTGATAGGTGATCCCGATACCTTGAAGATACAAAAATATCAGACAGAAATTTTTCATAATCAAAACGCAATGAAATGAATGGTTGGCTGTTGAGTGATTTAGGGCCATTTTTTCCAGACTGTAGTAATGTGATTTCGAAATGGAAGCTTTACTGCTTTTTCGAAGAGCCAAAGTTATTTGAGGCCATTGCATGGCTGTGAGATACACATTGCTGAAAAAATGATACAAATAGCCAGTAACTCCAGCTGCAATACTGTGCCATGAATCCGTGGCATCAGTTGGCCGGCTTAAATGTGGGTCAGTCAACACATACAAGTTCGGTACGAGCTGGATGTAAATATCTGTAAAGAAATCTTGATTAGGCTAGGAAATATTGATACAACAAACAGGATGCGTGTGGCTCACCATGTAAACTTACGCAGGTAAAGTAATGCCGTTGGACGTAAACCCTTAAAATTTAGCCATTAGGAGTGAGTGCCCCTTGTAGTATACTTCAGTAGTTATTCCACAATACTTTTCTCAACTAGTATTCTTTCCATTCCGCCTATGATTTACCAAAGGGCAATGAGATATTTTTGACGCATAAAAAAGCGATGAAGAATGAAAGAGTTTAGGAATCAAGGCTTATTGTTATTTTTTGTGTATCACCGACAACATGTATAAATTCTACAGTATTTTTGTAGTCCATCTCACAACTGACAATAGGTTCTTGTGATGGCAAGTTAATATGAAGTTGAAAATTTTTTGATGACATGGTACTCGCTCGGGCAGAGTTTTGAAGTGGTGGGTTTAGAGATGATGGTGATGATGGTGGTACTATTGCCTTTATTTCTACTGTAGGGTATGGCAAAAGACCCTGACGAAGTGGTATAAGAATAACGGGGAAAGTCAATCCATCGGTACTATATCTACCAATGCTATTTTCAGAAGACTCTATGGCCTTCGGGACCTTAAAATGACCTTTTCGCCGACCTCCAATGATCCAAGTCTCAGATGGGCTAAAAATCTCGTAAGAGAACTTGTAACTATCTTCTTTTTCAGGATTAAATTTTTTTGTGTCAGTCATTTTCAAAGCAGCCTCTGTATCCCATATTCGAGTCCACTTAATGCTTAAAGATACTGTGATTGGCTGATTTACTGCGACACGAGCCGCTCCAGAATATGGTGTCGGTGCCTCGAGGAGCTGTAAATCGACGGTGTGTACTACTGTTATCGAAGGTATATCAACTGGTATAAGTATCGAGCGACTCGAAGGAAAGTAATCATCATTATTAGATGCTTTAAGAAGAGGTATGCTAGAACGTCGTTCTAGCCATCCTTCGAGGAATTTTAGAATTAGAAGAGTAACTTCTCCGTCTGAACAGCGTCCAAGACCTAAGAAACGTTCTTTCCAAGTTATATTTGCTAAAAATGAGATTGGTATCTCATTTGAAAGAGCTACACGCTCGAAAAATCGGGGAGAAAGATTTTTTCGAATTTCTTGTATAACATTTTCTACTACCAATCGTGTATAAGATCCAAGTGAACTATCTTTAAGTAAGTCTTCTAAATCTGATGTTATGGTTGCGGTGATTTCCTCTTCTAGACAGGCAAATTTCAAAACTAACAGAAGAGCCTTTTCATTTTTCCTAGTCTCATAGGCATTGAGATTAAATTTTGTTCTTCTAATTTTATACAAGACTGTTGCAGGTTGTTCAGGATAGATGACGAGGGGTGTATTCATCCCGGGTCCACCATGAGCCTCAAATATTTCAGACGCATTTAACTCGCAATCAAGTAGGCGTAAGGGGCTTAAAGCGGCAGAGGAAATAGTAAATCTCGAAAATAGAAACTCGTGCTTAAAGGAATCTTGAACATTTACTCCAAGAGGGTATGAGATTGGGATTGATGGCGCTACAGCAAAAATGAATGTTCCATTCTCAGTGGTATATGTCAAATCTAGCTTAACTGAGATCTCTAGAATATCCTGTTCTAGGCTGAAGGGAACAGCGATAATAGCGTACGATTGAGGCGACATAGCGCCAAAAGATATAATTCCAACTTCCTGATTCTGAAGGATTTCAACTGACCCATATACAACATTTGCGTCACTTGTTTGAACTCTTAATCCTGCAGTTGCTGCTCGAATTCGAATTCTGCCATTTATAACATCATTCCAGCCAGATGATAGCTCAAGCTCGAGTGAGCGAGCAGCTCCTAAGTGAATGTATCTTGAGGGATTAAGTCTCAAATCAAATACTTCTGGCCTTTGATATATTAATAATTTAGGACACCGTAGGAAAGAATCACTCTTTAGGCTAGATATAGTACCAGACTCATTACTATCATAAGTATAAATAACGTTATTTCCAGATAAAATGATACAGGTTACTAAGTAACAATCAGGTATAGTTGTCTAAGAAAGTTAATTTCACAAGACTGTAGAATCTAAAAAAAGGTACTTACATTGCATCCAACAAAAACTTCATTGGTCCCTTTTTTAAAGATAAAAGAGCCTTCGTTTTCAAGCCAAATATCACGATTTACATTACTGGTGGTAGAATTTATTCTAACCTTAACTTTCTCAAATGGCAAGTCATCATCAAGAAGATAAAGACACCGAATTAGAAGCTCAAACCCATCACTATCTTGGTGATAAATAACGGTCTCATCAACTTCTAAGCAGCCGAAAAATTTGATTAATGGTATGTATGTTGGGCTATTTAACGTCCTCGTAATTTCAAAAAGTCTTGGTAAATATTTCTCCTTAATTAAAACAAAATCTTCGAAAAATTCTCTATTTTTCAAATACATTAATGATTTACGTCTCAACCTTTCATTTTCAGCAAAAGCAGTTTTAGAAAGCAATTTTATGATTATTTGAACATATTCTTCCCTACGCTCTAAATGCTGTAGGCATTTTGCATATATGATAAGCATTGAGAGCTCAATATTTTTCCAGCCAGCTTCATCATAAAATGTTATCATACGTTTGAGATATGAAGCTGATGCTGTAAAATCTTTCATGTAATACTTGAGAATAGCAAGATCAGCTATACAAGATTGTATAGAGTGATGACTATTTGCAACCGTATAATGACGTAAGGCTTTGTCACTAAATGTTTCATAGAAGCGATAGAAATCATCTTTGTTACTGAGGCCAGTTCTAAGTAGTCTGCTTGCAATTCCATGACGAGAAGGTGGAACAAAGTTTTGGTCAGATCGTACAGACAACCGCTTAGTTGAGTCTTTATTGAGATCTATATCTTCCAATTCCCCAAGACCATTTGTTTGAAACTTTTCCATTTCTTGCCAACCAACACTCCATCCACGCTGTGCTCCATGTCGCTGAAGAACACTGCGTGAAAAAAGATAAAGTTCGGCTCTGTGTGCAGCAAGCTTTTCCAGTCCTATTTTAAGAAAGGTTGGTGACGCAAAGCCATCATCAGGTACACTTGCTCTCCGGATCCTAGGAGAGAGTTCTGTATCTTTTTGCTGCCGGACTTGTGACCTGCTTGTTAAAGAGCTACTTCGAGTAGGGTGTGGTGTTAATTTTTGCTCTGAAATTGAAGACATTGAGTCGCGTTTATCTAGGGTTGGTAGATGTGCTAAAGTTGAAGGAGGAATCTGTAAAGATTTTGTTGATGTATGGGCGAGGATCTGTTGTGTTGTGGAAAAAATAAAAGAAGATACAATGTTTTCAGTCACTTGCGACATGATCTGGTTCATTCGGGTCATGCTTGTCTCATTATCTATAGGGTCTCTGCTCCGATGATGATGATGTGAAGTCCATAAATCAGCACGCATTACGCGAGCAATAGAAGGGATGAATTCCATAGCTCTTCTGCAAATCTTGCTTAACATTGTAAGATTTTCAGAACGATCCCAGTTTCTAGATGGAACCGTTTTGGTCGCATTATTTTTGGGATTAGATTCAATTTGCTCTTGAACTTTTGACAAAAGTTCCTCTTTCGAAGAAGAGGCATTTGCAAGGAGTAGTAGTAAATTCAATTGTCTCGCAAAGAGATAGCACCGGAAATCGAAGACAGAAATATTATTCCCTAAGATAAGCTCCCGATAACGTTTTTTAGAAGAATTAAGAGGTATCTCATAGACTTGATTGTTTGATGTATGTGATTGTAAATCTAAGGAAGCTCCGGTATTAACAAAGTTTGATAATCCCATATCCTTGGAAATACTAGCAATCGCAGCCTCGGCCTGACGCTTCAAATCATCAGTAAATGGTAGGAATGAGCTAGCATGATCGATCTTTTTATTAGTAGCCTGCTCTCTAATGATTGTATCAAGACCGACAGCAAGTTCATCATACTCAATAAGTGAATCTTCTATGAGACCAACACTTTCGTATCCTAATGCGAGACCTTCCTTAAGTACAAAGAAAGTACAAAAGTTCCAACCCGGTAAAGACCTCTGGGCATCCTTTTCTCGAATATCTTCTTCATATTGACTAACACGCATATCAAATGCGGTCAAAATTAAAGATTTAAGTTTAGAAATTAAGTCTTGCCACGCATTTTCATTTTCTTGAGGTGTCTCAACATAAGGCTTAGTGATCGAGGGGATTATACGTGGTATGATTTCAGGAGGCACATCATCAACGGTTAAGCGAATCTGAGCGATTCGGTCAACACTAGATTTTGATGTTCCGTTAAAATCAGCTCTTAACTTTTCAAGAACGGTGCTAGATCCACCCCCTCGCCAGCGTGAGCTGGATTTCTCCTTAGTTGTTCCAGAACTTCCTTCGCTATGTTTTCCGCTAGTGCGAGGATGGTTGGCGACCGTTGTGTTTGGAATTGTTACATGAATTATCAACCACTCAAAGGCATCATATTTTTCCTGCGCACTTATTTTAGTAGTTATCTGGGTAGCAGTTGTATTTTTCTTGATCCACTGTTTGATATGGGGACGTCCCAGTGCTCTATATGTTTCAACATCATCACAACGAAGTAAGAATATTTTTAAATATGGTGTTTGCCGCAGTCCAGGAATTTGATGTCTTCGTTCTTTCAGGTGTACCTTCATTGGACCAGATTGCGAATGTGGCCGCTCCAGTACCTGACCTGAAAGAAAAATGCGAGAGCCTTCATCTTTTATACTCGTAGCTTCTTCACTTTTTACAGAACGGTGACTTGCTAAGCTAGCAGATATGGAGTCTCTGGTCACAGAATTTTCGTGTGATTGAACAATATCAATGTGTAAAGTGTCAATTGAGCGGAGAGGGCCAGCGTGTGACACCCATTGAAGATTTCGTAAAGGCAGTCGCTTTAACAGGCTCGGAGAAAGAAGACGAAAGACTCCAAATGGATCAAAATACTCAACTGCTGACTAAATTAGTGAGAAATCGAATACAAAAGTGATATTTGTGCCTGTGACTTTGGAACTAGATGATATCTGTTCCATTGTTTAGCAGCCCCTCAAGAGTTGTAAATTTCGGCTTTGACCAGTAACATTTTTAAGAATCGAAGTAAACTGAGTGTGCATCTGACTACAGTGACAAAAGCCTAGGGTTGAAATTGTATGGTCAATGCGTTCTAATTGTATCAATCATTTCAGTGTCTTGTATGATATGTAGAGCGTAGTTTGGAAAATGATTTTAGGCAATTAATGAAGTAGTTCATACCAAAGATCAAAAATCATACTGAATATTGAATACTGAATACTGAATATTGAATACTGAATATTGAATTTTAAAATTTAAGTGCTTAAAGTTTTTGCTTCTTGTTCACAATGTAAATTTTCGTCCGTATCTCACATACATAAATTTACGTGACCAACTTAGATAGAAACTGCTAGACGATTAGTTCTCTTTAGGTTGCGTATAGAATATAAAACGCAGATACAAACACGTTCTTGATAAGACCTGCATCTAGGCATTTATTTTAAATTTCAATTGCAATATTAAACTGAGCGCAAGTTGTTACTACCCATGCTACGCCCCACTTTATTTCAGTTTCACCATGGCCTTACCAACCAAAGTTGTTGCCCACCACAACCTTCCACACTTTTCAAATTTTGGTAGAAAATCACTCACAACTTACCCAATTTTAAATTTGCTTCTTAAAAATTTCTTTGTTATAGGTTGTGTTCTCTTTGTTGTAGAAAGCATGAAACGGAGCAGTAATAACAATATTTCTAAATGTAACACTATGATGATCATTTAACTACATCCAAACCTTAATCTACGTTCTATCCATACGGTTTCAGCAGCTGGCCCCAAACGTACAAAGTCAAATCGATCCAAATCTAGCTCTGGGTGTTGTCAGAGTGCCTTTCAGTTATCAAAGCTCTCGATCATTGACCTAAGACGAATAACTTGACGCAGAATTTATCAAACGGACGGTACTAGTGACATTTTCCAAATGTAGAACATAGGATGCTGTGAAAGTAAATACGTAAAAATTCTTGAAAAACTAATGATGAAATTAATTTTAAAGTAAAAACAGACTGGACTCGGTTAGAAATTAGCTGCTAAAGCTAGTAATTATGATGTTTCTTGAGCCCCGTTTGCAGTATTGAATAGTATTCCTGTTCGACTAGCCTAGGCTAGCTAGGTAAATGTCGGCTGCATATACTCTACTGCCACGGTAATGTTCCGACTCTGTAGGACTCTCCGTCATTAATTTTAAATCTTTAGTCGTTCAACACAATCTGCCTTCTGTTGGTGGAAGAAAGAGAAATTATACAAAAAGAAGAAAAAGGATTTTAAGAAGAGTAGACATGAGGCGCGGGGCAATGGGCCGACTTCAGCCGCGTCGGATGCGGGTGCGCCGGCCTCAAGGCCGCATCCGTACTTTATGCGTAAAGCAGGGCATTCGAAAGACTCAGTACCTACATGCGGTATTTACCACCAGGTTTCAGCCCTCATTGAAGAGATGGATTCGTTAAAACTATGTCGTAACGTATCCATCTTTCAGCTGGGCTGTACCTCCTGCCATGGATGAAGCGTACCAGTTTATTTCCTATGACAAAAGATGTTGAAAACTATAAATATAGATAAGTAGGATGGATATACAGCACAAAAATTAAAAATGGCAGTTAGAGAAGCCCTCGATACATCCAATGCGAATTATTCACAAGTGAGTGTATGTATAGCTTGATGATAGATCAATGGCCAAGACTCTCTCAATCTTTTAGATAGGTTGATTCGGATCATCCATCACATATATTATCTCATACAATCATTTAATTCGAATATACCAATTATGAGGGTCTTTAATTTATCAAGTTACTAGATGTCCCAAGTGTGTAATGTGATAGACGACTAGGCTAGGCTTATTTGCGATAATCACTTCTGCTTAAAGCTTTCTTGTCATGTTTTCGCAATATTCTCTTTATCCAGAGGCATTGATGGGAGAGCGAGATGTAGGAAGGCTAGAAAGAGAGAAAGGGAAACTTTTGGCCATACGTTGATCTACTGCGACCGGCTAGACGGCGTTTCGAGGGGAAGCCCATGCCCAGTTATCTCTGAAGGACTCTGTTCAGCAGTGGCACACTCGAAACTGGCCATCATATAGTATATTTTCCAATTATGACTTGGTGGAGGTCTTGCTGCTGGGCCGAAGTCGCAAAGAAGGCATTGTCATTATTAGCCTTGACCCAGAAGTAGAAAGTACTTACGTGTCCTCATTCATTCATGGTCATAAACTCTTTTAAAACAGTAATATTACACAATAGTGAAAGCAATAATTAGCATCAGTACCACAAGTACCATACTAAACAATTACCGTATTAACGTGAAATGTCAGGCTGCTTTTAGCCTGTCCTGTGGTTATTTCAGCCAATCGGAAGGTGTATTTCAGAACTACCGGGGTAGAAACAAGGGGATGTAGGCCAAATACCAAATTTAAATTACCCTTCTTTATCATCTTACTCAGATAAGGCCTTCCTGTAAGAAATACCACCTAATCTAGAAATTTGTAAAAGATCAGTGGTTGATTTTCTGTGTTGGGATTAATATTTGGTCAAGGATAAAATGGACGGTGCTAGATGTAACTTTAAATCAAACTCTAAATCAAACGACATGGATGAAAAGGTAGAGCATTAATCTGATCAGTTCACCGCTCTCCTTCACCT
>CACM01000510.1:0-23809 GCA_000208805.1 Erysiphe pisi
TTCTCAATTATTTTCCATATTTCGTGGGCCCTTTTGATATGTTTCACTTGTAGTAATGGTCCGTCATCTAGATACAATTGTATAGTAGATAAGGCGGATGAATTAATTTCAGTGGAGACATCATCTGTTTCGATGATGATATTGGTTATTTTTTCCCTTAGTATTGCCTCCATTCTTATAGCCCAGATTGAATAGTTGTTTGAGCCTGCTAGCTTCTTAATTGGTGATTTGTCGACGTTCATCTTGATTTAAGTTGATAAGTATTTCATATAAAAAACGGAAATTAATATTTGTCAACCTTTGGACTATTAATTCTTCAAACAATAAAGACCTGCCTTTAGAGTCTGCTTCCTCTCAACTGATGACGAGGGTCTAGCATCAAATTCAATATCTATTTGTAGTAAGCTGCCGCAGGATGCAATTATCGAGACTATGTTTTTGGCATGGTTCGTTGCCTCTTAAGTCGCGATATCTCGTCAAGAAGAATTTCATCACTTGTGATATCTCTTTGTCCATGGAAGTATACTTCAAGGAATCTCGTATTACCGATAGATTTTTGTTGCTTCAATATCTCAGCATTAGAAGTCTTTATAGCCGTGTTGCTACTCAGACGTTGTAATATTTTGATATTATTGTCAAGGTCCTGTCCATCTTCTATAATGCTTGACGAATAAGGTCGGCCACCTGAGAAATCGCAATGTTCAGCGGTTTATATTCTCCTATATCCTTCCTGCTTGTCTCAGTTATGAAATCAAAGCTGATAGGCATCTGGTCGTGTTGCCAGCACGGTGCGTTGGTTCTCCTATAATAAGACACGTTAGATTGTGCTCCTCGGCCCATTTTTCTATCTCTGCTCCTTGTCCATAAAAAGTAGTGGCGGTAGGCTGCCAGGCCCAATACACCGAGTTGAAATCTCCTTTTGCCATCGTTCTAGATGTAGGAGTCCAATTTAGAAGTGGGTGAACAGCGGATGGAGTCATGAGGTGCTTTATATACATTTAAGAACATGACACTATTTACTTCCACCCAGCAATAGTCGCCTGTTGGAGATGGTGGGTGTTTTGTGAAGAAGAGATTCTTTTGGGGTCCTTCCTTATATAGGTGGCTGCCCGAGGTCGAACGTTTTCGCCTCCAAATGGTAAATACAAATCATAAAATGGGTGAGTCTTCGTGCAATTAGACCACCAAGGCTCTTGTAACAACAAAACATCGATTCTTAGTTCGCAAGCGCGAGCTAACGCAATGTCTTGTGTGGTTCCCCTCTTCCAACATTTATTGACATGAAATTAATTACGTCTTTGAGGGGGTAGCAGCTCTTTGAGTTGCTTTTCATAATCGGATGGCGCCGTCTGTCGGATTATCGACAGAGGACGCTTGAGAATTGTCAATTTCGGCATCGAGGTCTATATCTTGACTACTAATTATGTTACTATTTGTATTTTTGGCTGAGGCAACAGATTCTTCAGCAACTTTAGCTCTGAGTACAGCCTGGAACTCTCTCTCTCCCGCTTGCCGGTAGGTTTTTAGTTGCTCTTTGGTAGGTGCACCTGAGCGTGTTGGCCTGGCCAGACATCTGCGACTGTCAGAGCGATGCGGGCCCCCACAATTCCTACACTTAGTTGCGGCCATACAAAAATCCTCGGTATGATTAGTCGAGCCACAATTTCCGCACGAAGGAGCCCTTGAGCAATTTTTAATAGAGTGGTGCCCATTGCATCTTTTACAAAATTCGAGAGGTTGCTGCTTTTTAAAAGACCTCGCAATTCCAGATTCGTCGAACACTTTAAAAGTGCCGCGTGGAGCTTTCGGGAAGAAAGCCATCCATGTTCTATGTGGTGCCTCAGGTTTATTTCTTCCATAAAGCTTTATGTGAGCTGGCCGCACAGAGCAGACACGTTCCACCTCATCAGCTAGCATGCTGTTGCTCACTTCAACTACTCCTTGTTCTTTGTGTAAAGCCGCGGGAACTGTTGGTATTAGTACTGACACCCAGTTGGTGGCTGCTTCCAATTTTGCTCCTGTCAAAAAGAGCCCATTTGCTGCATTTAAAATCTTTTCCCGAGCTTCGGTGCTGCAAGGGCTTAGGGCAAATCCTGAGCGTACTGGCTTGATTTTCCCAACCAATGTAGGTGAGATTGAAAGTTTCTTTACAATTACCTCACGTATTCCAGCAGGAGAAAGCTTTCGCCATTCATGATCTTGGGGGAGACGAAGAAACAGCCTTTTATCTGTCGGAGCTGCTGTGGCTTTCTCTAAATTTGTCCCTCGTGGTCTAATCTTACTTATCGGAGTAGTATGTAAATTATTATTTTGAGTAACACGGGCCTTCTTCTGACCATTTCGAGCCACAGTAACCCATGTGTTCTGTGAGGTTTGGGGAGGTTTTGGTATTTGAGGGGTTGCAACAGCAACATTCTTTTCTACATTTTTTCCCTTTCCAGACCCAGAACCATTACCTTTAGTCGGCTTGGAATGTGCTGGAATTTTCGGGGGACTGGGAGAATTATCGACCGCTGCAAAGTTTGCTATTGCTTGTCGGAGGTACGCTTTGAATGCGACAACTTCTTCTTTTTCGATTTCATCATGAAAATTGGCCAGAGTACTTTCAATGCTGCTATACGCTGTAGTACATATCATAATACGAGCGTGCCAGGCGCGCTCACGACGCTGTCTCGTCGCAACTATTTCAGCAAGTTCCCGTGGAAGGAACGCGTTCGCGACATCAGACTTGTTATTGTTGTTATGCTGTGGTCTTTCAGGTATCGAACGCTTGGTAGGAATAGCAGGTTTAAGAATCTTTCTGCTAGATAAAGTACTGTTAAGTAATTGAGAGTGTGACGGTGGTGTAGGTGGAGTGGGAAGGGGAGGGGGATTGGGAATTGGGGGAATATTGGGTGTAGGGGGCGGTAGGTTGCTCGTGTCCGTCGACGGAGCTTGAGATTCCATGGATATCTCCATTGAATCAGTCATTTGTTTTCAGAGATCACTATATGCCTATACTGTATGGAATAAATGTATTAATTGGTGAGCTAGGGTTTTGTTAGTCGGCATTGACAACTTGTTGAAGTGCTGCATGGGGGTAGATCACCATAGAAACTCCTTTATGATTGCCATGTGCTTTTTGGGGAATGAAGCGACAAGCAGTTATGACCAGGTGTCAGTTTAGTAGGTCGTTTGATTAACACGTGACAACGTGTGAAGTATTCTGAAGGTGAGGCTAGTGGTGATGACTGAGGACTAAGGGGGACTGAAGATGTAACTAAGGTTGTGAGATATAGGTGAGCTTATGGTTATATTTTTGACCAAGAACTAAGCGTAGAGAAGCTATCTAAGGCTATCTATGTCCTTATATATATAATATAATCTCTCTAGAGCTAATACGTAAGGGGAAATACAATTWTACATTGATCAAAGGTTCTCTTGTAAATGGTGTTTACAGTAAAGGAAGGCACGACGTATCGGTCTTTGCCGGTGATTATGATGTAGCTACGGATAACGGCGTACGGGTACATGTGATGCATGTCCAGCGTTGCCGAGGTTTGCCGAAAATTAAGGAGAAAGAATTCATAACAAAAGAAAGTTATTAAGGAAATAGAATGTGCAAGTCGATGGAACCTTACAAGGACATTGTACTACGTATGACTGCAGCTGTATAAAGTGATGATAAGCAGATGAGATAATGAGTAGACTGTAGGATTCAATTCTATATAAATGATAACTTATTTTCTTCTACTTGTTGTCTAATTACACTAGAGGAATTACACCTCTTTATATACACTACATACATACATAGGTAATCTTCTGTGTCATACTAGAATCTTCTCTATTACTGTATGTGAACAGTGATGTGGATTCCATAGCGATTCCATAGCATTCTATATATCCATATACAGTAGAACCTGTCTAACTTAATACCCTCGGGACCGGTAAAAATTATTAAGTTAGACAGGTTCTACTGTACTTTTCACCCCTTTAGTTTAAGTTTATATAATTAATGTATAGACCGAATATCAGGGAACTTAATAATCTCTTGTTAAAAAAAATATTGGGACCTGAGAAAATTATTAATTATTTATTTGCATAGGTTATTAAGTTAGCTCTCTAGTCCCAGCTCGGGACCGGCAAAAATTATTAAGTTAGACGGGTTCTACTGTAGTATACAGGATGACAGCCATAAATATTGTTAAGTCGCATTAGGGCGTGAGGCTAGCATGGATTTTTATGAAACTCTTTATCTAATCTAGCTGTGATTAACCCTATYTGCGTCTCTGTCCGTGAAACGCTTTACTAGATTCGGGCATGAAGACCACCGAAGAAGCTTTTTTACAGGGCAAAATTTCTTGGCGTCAAAATTATGTTAAACTCTATTGGACTCGCTAGGTTACTACTAGATTATGTGACACAAGAATCTAAACGACACGACGGGAGCTAGAATTTAGGTCTAATATCAGCATCTAGTAGGCCTACCATTTGCATCAATTACTGCCTGGCATCTATCGGGCATGCTAGTAATCAATCTCCTGAGTTCTTCCAACCTGATAGAGGCCCAAGCTTCTTCTATAGTTTCATTGAGTCTTGCTTGAGGTATCTGTCTTCCCACCTCTATTTCTGGATGTCGTGATTGTATGTAATCCTTCATAGTATTCCACAAGGACTCTATCGGATTCAGATCAGGGGAATAAGGAGGCCAAATAATTGGGTCTATTCCTGCTGCTTGCAACGCTTCCATGGTGTTCCGTGCAGCATGACTAGGAGCACCATCTTGCACCAACAACATGGAGGGGGTTTTCACTCTTTACAGATAGTATAAGAGGGAGGATATGTTCAAAATATGACTCCGAGGTAATGCGACCCCACCTCTTATCCCAAACTTGGAAGGGASCTTTTTGTGACCCGATGAAGGATCCCCAAAAAACATCCAGCCATTCCTTCGCGCGAATCTTGACAAAACACAATGTTCATTGAACTGCTCCCCAGGCTAGTTTTTTATTAGTGCAGAGTATTAGAAAACCTTGTAAATGAGATAACTTGCCTTCCTCGTCACAAAAGCACGTGTGTGTTGACCACCCGTGATCCAGGATTCATCAGTCCAGAGAACCTGATCCCATTGCTCGACTATCCAATCTAGATGATTTTGAGCAAACAGTAACCGCTTCTGCTTCTTTACTTCAGTGATTGGAGGCTTGAATTGAGAGATACAGCGTTTGTATCCTCTGTACTGGAGTGCTCTCCTAATTACACTTTCACCAATATTCGATTGATAAAATGGAAACATTGGTAGTTCAAGGTAGGTCATGAATCTTCCATGTCGCGAGCTACAAAAAAAGTGCTCTAGTTCATTAATATGACTACTACTCAATGTCCGTGGACGACTGGGTCTTTGGGAATCTGAGACATCAGACCCTTCAATTGCATATTGAGCTTGTCTATGAGAGATTCCTAATTCATTTGTTATTGATAGATAGAATTGAGAGTCCATTTCTCGGAAATGTATGAACAGCGACCCGCGTGTCTCTCGGGAGATGTGGCCGGCGAGGTCTGATGATTGAAAAAGTCGGAGATTCCATAGTTATTTCTTAGAATATATTTTAATCTGGTAGGATTGGATATAATTCTTCCTGACCTAGAGCGTTGCGGATGCTCAGAATTATATGGTAATTACCGTTAGGGAACTTGCTACACAATAGTAATGCTTTTGGAGGTCGCCTTTCGTAATGATGTGTGAATAGATCTGGGTAGGCCCTTGTAATTTGGGGATTTAGGGTTTAACAATTTTTATCCATGCCACCCTGTATTTACAAGTACTATGAGCCTGCTATGTGCGCATGTGTTACGGTTGTTTCCGTTGTCTTCGCTTAGGTGATAACCTAAGCAATATTTACGATTTCAGGGGACCTGAAACTTAGCGAGATTATCATCTTCATTTTAAATACAACTCGCTAATTGTTGAACAGTAAAGGGGTTGAGCAGGTAATAGTATATATAAGTGGTTGGCCTTTGAGTCTGTTTAAAGATCCCTTATCCATAGATTTTATTAAATCGATATACGCATAACAAGCTTTGTTTCAATCACAGCAAATGATCAGGCAGGTCCGCAATGCAAAGGGGCCACTGCAATTGGAACACTTCAACCATTACTGGTGGCTACATCGACCTGCAGTTCTTCTTTCAAATGTACAGCCACATACGTTTGGAGAATTTATGGCAAGGTTGCAGGGACACCATAATACTTTGCCATGAAACCAGCAAAGATTGCTTGAACAATCTTTGGTCAGACTAACTAGGGAGCTAGACACTTCAACACAAGAACCAGGAATATTGCGGGGATGCGGACGACCGCAAGGGCCGACAAGCACAAGGCGACATCCCTCGGCATTTGAATATGTTGACGCAAATGGGTAAGGAAGGCGAAGAAAACTTCGTTGCAGAATCCGCAACGAAGAATGCCACAATAAATGCACCTAACCTCTGAGGCAACAACTTCAATCACCGTCGTGCAAATGATCCCAAAGTACGGCTGATTAATATTGTCCGGTACAGATTTAACAGATTCTTTAGGACAGTAATCAAGGGTAGTGTAACGGCTGATAAGCTGGTGAACGCCTGCAACCTACGCTGGCCAGCGTAGGTAAATATATTATGGAATGTATAACACTGTCACGTACAAAATTAGATTCTTCCAGAATCTTTGTGAAACAATTACAACGTTATTTGGGCGAAAGGTTATGGAAGCGTCTTAAAATTGATAACATATGCATCAATGTATTTAATGGATCCCTTTACTGTTGTAGTTTAGCTCTCTAGAGATTTATCATTAATAAAATGTACCTATAAAATCGCCTAAGCGTTTTGCTTTTGAAAACCGTGACAGGTTGTAATATCGGCGCAGCCATACTTTCTAGCTTACTAGACTCTCAACCAGCGGCCGAAAGCTGAAAGCTGTGATTTGATTGGACAAACCAAGAGCAGGGTGCGGGTATACCAGAGGCCATTCTATTTTTAGTATAATTTTGATACCCCTGTACAAATCTCGGCTGCATGGGACAAGACTGTATAAAGCTCCATAAGACTCGTTGAGCTTACAACTACAAATCATACTTAAAACCGTATCCTCTCTAGAAGTTTCATTAAAATTGATATAAAAAATGTGCGAAAATGCTAGATCTAATCCGTAAGTTTATACCTCCTGTTGATCCCTTCAATTAAATTGAAATTAATTATTACAACCTTAAGACTTCGTTTAGGATCAGTTGCTCCTAACTTTCAAGCTGAAACTTCCCATGGGCCAATCGATTTTTACGAATTCGTTGGCGATGACTGGTGTATCCTATTTTCTCATCCCGAAGATTACACGCCTGTTTGCACAACGGAGTTGGGTTCATTCGCCAAAATGGAATCAGATTTCACTAAACGTGGTGTTAAGCTATTAGGTTTATCAGCGAATACACTTCAATCGCATGAAGGATGGATCAAAGATATAACAGAAATTTCGGGTTGTAAAGTTAATTTTCCAATAATTGCAGATAAAGCGCGAACAATTGCTTATTTGTATGATATGCTGGACTATCAAGACACTACCAATGTGGATTCCAGTGGTATGGCTTTCACAATTCGTTCTGTCTTTATCATTGATCCCAAGAAGATTATTCGTCTAATCTTATCCTATCCTGCCTCAACTGGACGCAATACCAATGAAATCCTTCGAGTCATAGATTCCCTTCAGACTGGAGATAAGTATCGCATAACTACACCTATCAACTGGGTTCCTGGCGATGACGTAATTATCCATCCCAGCGTCAATGATCAAGAGGCTAAATCTATTTTCCCTGAATTACGTATTGTAAAGCCTTATTTGAGATTTACTTCATTACCAATTGAGAAGACAAATACAACTACCTAGGATCTATTGATCTAGGCATACTCCAGAGCCTGAAGAATTAAGAGATTGGATTTTAGCTTGAATCTTCGACGACTCACACTTATATATACATACTTACGTTTATATTCTATAAATCAAATGAAAGATAATCTGAATTTTTAATACATTTCACCCGAAAAATAGCTCGAATGATGAAATAAGTCAATTGATCCAGGTAGAAAAAGCTGACAGATACTTATCGTAAGATAGATTACGGGTCAGATACACCCTCTTCTGGTATATAGTATAATGTCACTTCATGCAATTACGGATTATATATTACTTTGAATTCAATTCTATATTTAACCTCACATCATTTTTAGTTGTCATTTCACATTTTGGGAAGCAGGCCAGCAGCGCTCTATATTCGAATTAAAATATATTATTTAGGCTCTTGACCACAAATCATACAGCTAGAGAGAAAAAATTTATTTTGTTATTATACTGAGAGCCGCTATTGACCACGCACTTTTCACTGTTCACCACCCGCCCCCGGCCCCCCGGCCCCCCACTCCCCATTTGTAGAAAACCACCTGTTCCTTTCTCGCGCTCCGATTGACTGAATGGAAACCACGATATTTTAAGACACCGGTGTACCGTGTACCCACACCCCCTTTTGGTATACCCGCACCCTGCTCTTGATTTGACCAATCAAATCAAATCAAATCAAATCAAATCATAGCTTTCAACTTTCAGCCGCTGGTTGAGATTCGTTAGACTCTTTTGTTGATAAAGATTCTTGATTGCACTTACAATCGCTCAAAGACTGTTTTGATAAAGATTGATAATGAAATATGCTATTATGGTAATATCTCTGGTATATTTCTCTATGTAATCGCCATGCTCGATTTTTTCCATGTCCTCAACTATTCAACTTCCCTTTGAGGTCCTCTCATTTCTAAATACACTGCAGAAACTATGTGCGATGAATCTTGCCACTCTAGTCGCAAAGAGTTGCCTTGGATTTGTGTATTTCCATCAAAGTTGAGGCTCTGCTGTTTACTTTCCTTTGTGGATCTTTCCTTATCTTACGATTCATTCTTTCACGGTTTGTTGTTGCAGAAAACCAAATTACCCCCTTGGCATGTGCACTGAAAGCTACGCTAGTTATGTTTGGTTTAGGCGGGTTTAGGCGGATCTAATCTCACTTAGTTCAACAAGTATGGTTGCGCTGGTATTACAGTTCCTAGGCAAGATTATTGCCCCAGAGAATCTGTTACAACCGCAAATCCATTATTCCAAGATCTGAACACGCGAAAATTCCAGCCTTCGCGGCAAGTGTCGACCTTGAACAAAGTTTTAATGTTTCTAGTATAGCATCTAGGGAGAGCTTGGTCGGTATTAGCCGCTTCTGGTCACGCCAACAGAGAGGTATTCTCATGTGACCAACCTCCTAAAAGGCCAATCCGCTCGGGGTCTGTCGTGGAAAACGTGCATTTATTGCGGTGCAGCTGGATGGGCTCAGATAGCTCGTCGTGTCCTTCGCTTGAATCAGAGGCAACGAAGTGTTACAATAGTGAGAGAATGCCGCTACACAATGATACAAGACGTTGGTAAAAATCTGGAGCGGACATTAATAATCAGCCGTACCTTGGGATGATTTTCATGATCGTGATTGAAGTTGTTGCCTCAGAAGGCAGGTGCGTTGATTGTAGCCTTTTTCATTGCAGATTCTGCAACTAATTTTTCTTCTCCTTCTTTGCCAATTTGGTTCAATGCGTTCAAGATATTCAAATACCGAGGAGTCTCGTCTTGCACGTAGAATCCAATAGGAGAACACCACCTGATGAAAACTCCTGGTTTCTTGATACACTTGTTTTTGGAGCAATCAGCAGGCGCACTAGTTGGTGTTAAGGGCCGCGGTCTAGCTTGTATTGAGCCTGGTTTTCTTGCAGAGTTTCGGGCAGCGCTACGAGTAGCGCTTGGGGTGGAGTACGGCCAAGAAGGAACTGCGAGCGGTCACGTTTCTTTACGTTGTAAATATCTCGTCCGGTAGCCCGGGAACTAGGTTCTACAGCACACATCGTACTCGAAATTAGACGAGGGGGAGCACCACCTCAACTCGAGGTGATTATCTGCTGCTCTTGTCTCAGAGAATGCTGACCAGTTTTTTCGGGCGCGCCGTGCTTATGGCTTGCTTCGACCACAGCCAAAAACCCACTCCTGCCTATTGCTTTCGGTCATCTTTCGCATAATAGTAACGGACCATGGGCACCTCATAAGCCATGTTGATGTTTGGCGTACGTTCGCTTCAAACTCTTTGTGCTTGCCGCCATGGGCGCACGCGAGCCATACCTTCTGGGTGTTTAAATTATCGTCGGCTCTTGTGCGCGCCTTTTTGATTGAATAGCGTTTACGCAACGCAAATTCCTTAACTGCTTTTGTCGCCTCTTCAAGTGTTTCAAATGTCTGCGTAGCAGGTCGAGACAGCGACGTTAAGAACGACCAAATGTACTTGAAGAATGGGTAGAGGGTTAAAGTTCGGAGGAGGAAAATATATGGTGTTATGGGGATGCATGGATGGCATGGGTCTAGACCAGGTGTAATTGTTCAGGTGATAGGAAGGATGACTGCAAAGCAGTATATAAGCATCTTGGATGAAAATCTGATGCGCAGTATGAAGGCAGCATTTCTCTTAGGAGATATGCCCTAGATGGACCAGTTGATTTTCCAGCAGGATAATGATCCCAAACATAAAGCCCGGGCCACAATTAGTATACCTAAACTCCAAAGGTATAAAACGCTTGGAGTGGCCAGCTCAATCTCTTGATTTGAATCCAATAGAGCATCTCTGGAGTGAGCTGAAGAGAAGGAGAGGGCAATACACCGAAACCCCGAAAGAAATGTGGGAATTATGGGACTGAATTTTTTTTCCTGTAGCGACCTTTAGGCAATGAATATATATATATATATATATATATATATATATATATAATGTTAGAATCACCGGGATTAGGAAGTTGTTGTACTATAGTACACAGTATACTTGATTATGTTCTTATCTTCTATCTAACTAAACGCGTTGTCGCGTAAGAATGGTTCTACAATAATTCGATACGCACTAGCGGCCGCATATCCATGATATCACTATAAATCACAGCTATTTATCCACATATTCCGACACATATATATAACACGTGTATCATTAGTACCCYGCGCACTTTTCAGCCATCTCACCACTCCCAACTCGAAATATTCAACACCAAGCATTCAAATTGATATAAACTAATCGGAACCATAGACATCGGATATTTCTTCGTCGATGTGATATTTTCGTGCATTATGACCAATCTTACCGCACTTGCCACACTTCCGGGCAGTCGCTGGTCCCCCATGCTCACCACCATCATTTCTACCTTTATCGCGTTTTATTTGCGCCTCCACATCCTTCTCTGCCACGATTTGACTTCCTTCTGCTTGAGTAAGTGTTCTTACTCGATGTAGACGAGTATTTTTGACCCTTCAACGCTTGCTACGTGCATCATTGGCCGCCCGAAAGTTTCGGAGCACTGCTGACATGAGGGTCATCTCATGTGCCATTTCCATCATTCCTTTCGCCATTTGTTTAGTTGATGGAAAAAATTGGCGTTGGTGAGCTTCCTTCCTTCATGATGATTGATTGAGATTGTGAGGGTTGGAACCCTTTAGGCATGCTCGGGCTTGGCGCCCCTGCTAGGATCATCCTGACCCCATGGTGATCTGCATACACTACATTAATAAATGAAATTATCGCTTATTTATCGGTTATTATAATATCGGCTATTTCTGTATTACTGTTTGCCAAACAGTAAAAAAGGGGTGAAGATCATTATATACTTGTAGAAAACTCTGGAATATTCTCTGATGCTGAAGAGTTGTTAGACTATCAAATATGGGAGGGTCACACTGATAATTCTTCGTTGTTCGAATGGGTTCGATAGGATTCAGGGAACGTGAGGAAATCTGTATTTAAATATTGCCTCTCTGCTTGTAAATAGTTTTTACGCACTTCTTATCTATTATATATTAGTTGCTTAGAATTTATAATTCAGTCTCTATTTTTGAATTGTTCGAATAGAGCCCATTACAGAGATAGTTACCAAACTAGCTTGTGCGATAGCTTCCGTTGGATTATGTGGCGTCTGAGATACCCAAGGTTTAGCGTTGGCTGAAGGGGATCCGGCAGGTGTTGGCGTCCGTACTTTGATATCCAGCCTGTTAATTACAACTTGCAGATTGAACGGGATAATTCCAGCACCTCGAAACTCTCCTACCATGTTTTCCGGTGTGAAAGAAGCTCTGTAGGCGGCGTGGAACGCGAGAAAAAACTCGACCTTCGTGATATGAGTAACGTGGGCCCGGATGAAGGTCGATATTTCTCGACCGTACGCCCACTTCAACCTACTGAAAAGCCCAACATCAAATGGTTAGGTAAGATCTGAGGAGTGAGAAGGCAAACAGATAGGAATTATCTTGTTTTCCTTGCAAAATTCCTCGAAAGCAGCCGACACATGACTCTCATGTCCATCCAAGATCAACATCCGATATGCACCTTGTGTTATTATTTTTGTATGTTTGTCAAAGTGCTCGATCCATTTCAGACCCGTCTGGCTATCGGTCCATCCATTGGAAGTTGTTTTAATGGACCAATTGTCCGGCAGATCGCCCTCAGTGTAACAACGGGCAAGATGATTTCCATATGGGAATATAGGATGCTGGGGCAATTTCCAAGGACCCAGTTTACTCTAAGTTGTCCATCTAGGGTGTGTGGTAGCCTTTATAAGCTTTCCATTTTTTGGCAGATTCTATGAACTCGTGAATTAATTGGGAGGATTTGAATTTAGAGTTTGAGTTTAGATTGTTGACTATATTTTTGTTATCTATGAAATTCCAAAGGTCGTAGGCGAAGGTTAATGTTGGAAGGTCAATAGCATTTTTAATTCCGATAAGAGTTGCATGTAATTCCGCATCATAGATGGTTATTTTTCCCGAGAGGTTGAGCTCCTGCACAGACTTTACGATCCATCTGATAAATGACGAAGCCATTGCCTATATTATCAGAAGAGGATATTGAGCCACCTGTAAAAACAATTATATCACTTCTTGGGATTCTGTGTTGTAGGTTCAAAAAATTGCTGACACTTGAATTTAGGATTTCACGACCTGTAATAGTACTTGCTAGAGAGCTATTGAGATATTATGATTTCTCCCAAGAAGTAAAGAATATAGGGTCTGTACCTTCGGATGCTGGGATCATTTAAAGGCCACGTGAGAAGCGAGTTAAAGTAGGGGAAGAAGCTAGAATTTGACTGTATGAACAAAGCGGGTGTAAAGAATCAAGTCTACGGGTCCTGATTAAAAGGCAGCCAGTAAATCTTTCGCTTGTTTTTGGGGATGGTGAAGGAAAGGGTTCCACGAAGCGTGACTCCCATTCTTTCAATCCCTTTTATTAGCCAATTACTTAATGGGATATATGATGTATGGTCCGATCCACACTTTTCGTAGAGGCGGGTGGAGATGAATAAAATTACACCAGCATGCCAGGTAAAAGGTTTTTAGTTTTAATTTTACATGTGCTGCCTGATCCATACTCCTTGGATCTAGCAGCTACATTAGCAAAGCTATGAGGGAAAATTTCAAAAGCTTTGAAAGGATTTAATGTTACTTGATGTAAATGTCTTTGCTTGTACCACTGTTAAGTCCAAGAAGAATGACTGAATATTATACTCGGGTTTCCGGGAGCGTAAGGTATCCCAAAAAGCTTTTTACTGATACTCTCTCCATACTCAGAAGCTTCCAAAATCGAAAGGATAGAGATGATTAGTTTTGTGAGACGGAAGAGCAACAGGATAAACATAGTTGATCTTAGCAACCCCTATAAATATTTACTCATGATGGGACGCATGGCCATCGAGAAATAAGATATACCAAGGTTTTTCTGGACCACAGTAATTAAAAGCAATAGAATGCTTAAACTAGGCGAAATTAACATCACTGTTTGTATATCCAGTCTCAGAAAGTTGGGTAAGAACGAAACCGTTCATTTAATTGGTTAACCAGTATTCTGACCGACAAGGCAATCTTCTCCAAGGATTTTTAGAACCTGAAGTATGTGATTAAACTAACTTAGCAGCTCGACTTCCTTAGTCCTATCATTTCTCCTTTGAGAACCAGGGCTCGTGACTTTCTGACTAAAGTATAGAATCGTACATGTAAGTGCCTGTAAGTGCCTCTAAATGAAACGATTCTGGAGCCTGTACAGGATCAAATCAAAAAGTCACAGGTGTTAATTCTCAATTGGGTAAAGTGATGGCCGACGATGGGGGGTCAGGACAAGGCCCATCTCAGATTAATGAGTTCAAATCGTGTAAAACGTAAATGGATTAGAAAATTTTACAGAATTAATCCTTTAAATTTAAATAGCATGTTTGTGACGATTTCCATTAGCAGAATGATCTTAAACAAACAAGCCAAACTGGTGGAACTAATGCACGTTGGTCGACATAGGATAGGACGGACAGTAGGTGCTTGGACTTACATTCCCAGCTAGTTGGTTGAGGCCTTCTTAAATTTGTAAAAGCCAGTTGGGCCTGCTCCTAGATGATTCGAAACGCTAGCTTGTTCATCACGGAATTAAACTGAAGCGCGAACTATGGTATTTAGGAAGCATTATACTTAATTGACTTTTAGCTTCGTGTAGACTGTTTCTTTACTATTTTTCCCTTACGTTCGTAATTGCTTTATTCAAGGTCATGAGATCACCATTCCTATTCAATGGGTGTCTCTTTAGAGCGGCGTGGAATCCTTTGATTCTAGAAGTTGTTTTGACTCTATAGTTACGATGGAACTTGTTTACTACAAATAAACCCCTTTTCGGAAGGTATGTAGTTATCAAAAAGCAGATAATAGATTTTGGAAATAAATAGGATATGTAGTGAAACTCTCCCTTGCCTTTCTGATTTAGGAACTCTCTTTGCAGACTTTGTCAATTTTAATAGAAAAAATAGTCCCTTTCAGTATACATGCGAGCTGTAGCTATCAGGATTCCGTCTATACTGTTGATGTAGATACATCTAGGGCTTGACTATCACTCTGAAAGTTAGGAAGGCTTATATCGTACGTTGGCTCCTATAATGACATCTTCTTGTACCCTAACTTGCTAGTTAGCAGCAGCTTCGGAGTTCGCTTCATCACTCTTAAAGTGTGGACCTTTTTCTCCCCTTTCAGTACCTCACCCAACAAATTTTGGTCGAGAAGAATTCTCTCTAAAAATTCCTCCTACCTTTTTTGATTTTTAACACCACATTTTTTATGATGTGCCAGAAATAAAGCTGTACGGATACCTCGGAAAACGTACTTTCTAGAGCTCTTCTTAGAGCACTGTGGTAGTGACTGTGGATCACCATTGGTAAGTTTATCTGGTGACCGTCGGCGGCTCTTCGCAAGCGAGAAAGTAGTTTCCAAATAGATCTCTCTCGTTCATCTTTGAGTAAGGCCAGGCAACGTTGAAGGTACTGTTTAAGGCCCGTTACTCCAGTAATCTGCATCAATTGAAGAAGATTAAACCGATTCGTTTAGAAGGTATCATCCAACGAGATTACCTCACCGTTATTTATTCTTCCTTGTTTCTATATACCAGTGGTTTTTCCTGAGTACAAACTCGACACGGTTAGTCACACCGGCCAGAAAATCGAAAATAGTGGTGGACTTTTCCATTCAAAATTAGTGTAGGAACTGTTCTGTTGAAGTCCTACCTCCGAGAAGTTCTAGATCTTTGGGGGTAAAAGTGTTATTCTAGCTAGGCCAACCATCATCTACCCAACTACCATGGTAAATTTTCGCACAGCGTGCTTTTTCTCAAACTAAAGTTAAATAGTCTAGTTTTCAATTGAGAGAAGCACTGTCTATATTTACAATATGAAACTGGTTCAGTATTTGGTTGGCCTGCCATTAATACGAATGTCGGCCTCACATCTCCTGGGCATGCTTTTGAATAAGTCTTCAAAGTTTTCAGGTGTTGTGGCATCATCCTAAGCGGCTTTTACGATCTTCCTAGGTTCATCGTGACATATCTCCTTTTCTCCATAAAACCTTAAATACTAGAAGTATATGTATTCTTTCATAAAGCCCCACACACTCTCGATTGCATTTAAATCAAGAGAATAGGGAGGCCATTCCATTTGGATAATGTGCTTCTACCCAAGCCAAGCGCTTCTGTTTGCTAGCCACAGATAGAGGTAGCTTCTTAAGTGCTGGATGTCGAGCATAACCTCTCTTCTGGACTTTTGTTTTTTTTAAACTCTTTCATTGACCCCCAAGTACCTAACAGGACCATGGAGAAGTTCAAGCCATGACATCCGACAACTTTCGGGAGAGTTGATATCATAAACACTTCGGTTTCGTCGATTTTCTTAAAGGAGAGGATTGATGGTCTGCAAGGGGATCTCTTAACTTCAAAGTTGGGACCTTGAGCCGCGTATCTGAGTCGACTTCTATTTATATCGAGATGCTTCGCGGTGCGGTTGTATGACCAACTTGCATTGTGGAGTATTTTGACCCGAAGATATTGGTACAGATATTACTGTATTGTGATTGGACAAATAACCTGTGTACGATGATAAGTTGTTAAAATGATGATAGACAGGATGGAAGAAGTGAAACTGATGCTTTAAATACTAGGCTAACTTTTTGGAACTTCTCCATGTTCAGAATTAGTAAGGATCGGTGGCTAAGCGAGGTTTTAGCGCTATGTCAAACAATASGGTGTATTTATTTATTTATTTATTCTATTTAAGGTCCTAGGCCTAAGCCATGATGTCCACTTTGGGTACAGGACCGGCGGAGCCGGTCGGGATCATGGCCTCAGGCATGCCCAACTCGTTCACGCCCGCTATTTACATAAAATGTAAGAGAAATATAAAAGGAAATAAAATGAGGTAAAAACATAAGAAAAGAAAAGGAATGAAAATAAAGAAAGAAACAAATATCAGGATTAGTCCAGCATTTCTCACACCATGATCTAACCCGCCAATCTAAGTTCTGGCATTCTATTAAGTACCCACCTCGCGTCCAGCAGAGGATGAGTTAGTTATTTGACCACTAAAGCAGCCTGTAATTCGTGCGAATTCTTTAAAGTTCTTAAAGCAATCATGCCCAAGGAGATATCTTCTAAAGGTGTCTATATTCATGCCATTTCGGAATTTTCGCATTTGATTTGCGTGTTGACGACAACTGATAAAGTGGGTTGGGGGTAGTTTCCCGTCCACAGACGCATTCTAGATTGGTTCGTTCTACGTGATTTAAGCGACGATGATAGGCCGCGAAGTCACCATGTCCAGTTCTGGCAGCTATTAATCTATGTAGTAGCTGCCGTGGTAACGCCAATTCAGGTGGCTTTCTCCGACGCTATTTTTAAATCTAAGTCTTGATGCCTAGCAGGACAAACTTCAGACCACCATTTTTCCACCAACTGATGGCGATGCTGCTGCATAAGTCGACGTAAATATGCTAAACTGATATAATTTGGCTGAGTTTGTCTCTCAGGCAAATCTCTTAGAGCAGTACGCGCTTCCGCGTCTGCTTCTTCATTCCCACTAATTTCAGAGTGGCCTGGCACCCATCTAAACTCTGCATTTACAGACTTCGCTAAACAGTGAAATAATCTTGTTAGTCGAATACTGGATGCTGATTTTCCAGTTGTTAAAGCCATTACTGCGGCCTGGTTATCGAGAAGTATATATATCTTCTCACCATTGTTTCTCGCGGACAAAGCTTCACGAAGCGCAATGGTCGCACCAAAGATCTCTGCATCGTAGACCTCACCACCATATAACACCCCATGACCCTTTCGAAAGGTTATCCCCCCACGTTGCAAGGCGAACCCCCAAGATGATCGACCAGGACCTTCTGATGATCCGTCTGAGTAAGCACATAAATCAGTAGGAGCAATTGTGCTCAACCATCGCTCGTGATTTATTAATCCGTTTGTCTTTGATCCAAGCATTTGAGTGTAGACTGGGGCTGATAACGGCTCCGGAGCTTCCGATTGAGGTAGTTGATGATAAGTACGCTGAACACGGGACATTTGTGTTTCAGGCTTCTTTGAAAATCTTGTTTTTCTTTTGAATTTCATGGTGCCTACATTAGGACACACACTCGCTCTTATTCTTAGAGGATGGCGGTCATCGAGTGAATTAAGACGAGCCGCAAGTCATAGGCGATACCCTTCTAAGAGTATGTGAGCTGGAGGAATGCCTCCTTCTCGATGTAGGACTACATTCGGAGTAGTTCTCCACACAGGTAGTGCAGCTCTTAGTGCCTTGATTATGACTTTGTTAATAAGCTCACAGTGAAATGACGTAGGAGGTTTAACGGCTCCCGATACAGAGGGACGAGACAAGCCTGGCCACCACACTTCTGCTCCATACGTTGCTACTGGGATCACACATGAATCTACAGCAGTTATTAGGGCTTTTGGGGCTGCTCCTCGTTTGACAGAGTTTAGACGTCGCATAAGCTGAGCTAGCTTGAGCGCTTTACCACACCATGTTGATACATGTTGTTTGAATGAGAGGCGAGGATCAAGATATACTCCTAACCAGCGAATATTATCAGCCGGCTCAATCCTATTCCCACCAACTAGAATTCCAACCGGTTCTTCTTTCTGACGTCCAGGAAACTGAACTACCTCTGACTTTTCAGCATCGAATAGAACCGCATTTTGATGGGCCCAGGTCGTCAATTTGTCTACTTCATTTTGTGCTGCGACGGCTGAGTCTTTGATGGTACGCCCAACGCCTAAGATCCCAATGTCATCAGCATAACTGAAACGTGCCATATTATTTCCGCTTCTCATTGGTTCCGCCATGTAAAGTAGAAACAACAACGGAGAGATAGGTGAACCCTGTGGAACCCCACATACAAGTTCCTTGGGACTAGTTACGCCTCCTTGAAAACGGACTTGTACTTTGCGGTTCTCGAGGAAAGATGATGTCCATCGAAGAATTGATTTGGGCCATCCCTGAGCTTGCATTCGCCAGATCAACCTATTATGCAGAACTGCATCAAAAGCCCCTTGGACATCAAGCGTAACAAGTGTCGAAGCCCAACCTTGTGTCTTTGCTTCCTCTATATCGTGCACCACGCAAGAGACGAGGTCAGTTGCTGAACGTTTTGGCAGTGCACCAAATTGTTGCCGACCTACAATATCCCATGTGATGGCTAGGTGGGACATTCTTTTAGCTATCAGTCTTTCCAAACCTTTTCCTAAACAAGACAGCAGTGATATTGGCCGCCAGCCTTTTACCGACGATGGGTCACGCCCAGGTTTCGGAAGGAAAATTACCTCCGCTAACTTAAAACAAGCTGGGTGACAGCCGAGTCGAAGACAGGCCTGAAAGAGCTGTGTGACATGGGGTCCTATATCATTCCATCAAGATGTCAACAGTTCAACAGATATCCCATCCRCTCCCGGGCTAGTATTACCGCTACTTATCGTACAGGTTCGTACCTCATCCTCTGTCAACTCTTCCGACCAAAGAATTTGCTCTTCTCCTGACAATACACAAGTAGGAAGGTCGTCAGATGCCGAAAAACGTGCTAGGAGGCAGTCTCTTAGAATGAGTGCTCGTTCAGCTTGGTTAGAGATGAATTTCCCCTCATGCCTTAGAGGTGGAGTGATATTAGCGTGACTGGGAGCTCCCCATCGCATGAGTTTGAATGCGTCTCGAGTAGTTTTCATGTCTTCTACTTTTCTTTTCCAGTGCTCTCTTTTGGCCGAGGCAACTGTATTTCTAAATGTCCACGCTAGTGTGCAACGTTCGGATTCTTCTACTGCATCTTGATACTCCAAATGTGCCAACTTACATTCCGGTGTCCACCATGGTGCGCTTTTTCCACTTTGTTTGTTTGGACGCTTTCCAACTGCTTTCACCGCATTCTCTAATGCCCAACAAATATCTTGAGCAAGGTTTTCTGTCTCTTCTAGTGTGTTTAATGATATGAGTGGCGGCAACCATTGTGTCACTACCCGGGAAAATTGTGGTAAATTTGCCTTCGAAACTCGGAGCTTTCCACTGGAGTCAGGCCTAGTAGACATTGAACTTTCAGGGTTGGGTACATAACCGCAGATTGGAAGATGATCGCTGGTCATACATTCCTCTGTTGCAACCCAAGCCACTGCCTCCTTTACATTTGTCTACGCTAAATCTAGTGTGTTCCCGGCACGATGTGTCGGTTCACCAACAATAAGACAAGTGAAACTATGCTTCTCGGCCCATTTTTCAATCTCCTCTCCTTGTCCGTAGAAGCGGTTAGCTCCAGGCTGCCAGGCCCAGTATACCGAGTTGAAATCTCCAATCGCTACTGATCTCGATGTGGGTACCCAATCTAGAAGTGGCTTTACTGCACTGGAGTCAGTGGGGTGTCTTTGTATACATTCAGGAACATAATATTATTAACCTCTACCCAGCAGTAATCGCCAGTCGGGGTGGGTGGGTACTTTTGTGTTGAAGTAATTCTTTTGGGGTCTTTCCTAATAAAGGTAGCTGCCCGAGGCCGAGTATTTTCGCCTCCAAATGGTAAATATAAATCGAAAAATGGATGAGTCTTCGTACGGTCAGACCACCGTGGTTCTTGTATCAATAAGACATCTATCCTTAGCTCACACGCGCGAGATAATGCAATATCTTGTGTAGGTCCCCCCCTTCCTACGTTTATAGACATGAACTTGAGAACGTCCTGGAGGGGAAAGCAACCCATAGGGTTGCCATTCATAAGCGGCTTGCGACAGCCCTCGAATCATCGACAGGGGTCGCTTGAGAATTTTCAGTTAAAATGCTGTCTACTGTTACTTGGCTGCTTGTTAGATCGATGTCAGTTCTGTCGACAGATGCAGCTTTTTCCTCCGCAGCTCTAGCTCGTTGAACTGCTTGATATTCTCTCTCACCCATTTGGCGGTAAGTTTTCATTTGCTCTTTGGAGGGAGCACCAGATCGCATGGGTCGGGCTAAACATCGGCGACTATCAGCACGATGTGGTCCGCCGCAATTTCTGCATTTAGTCGCAGCCATACAAGCGTCTACGCCATGATTAGTTGAAGCCACAGCTAGCATATGATGGTGCTCTTGAGCAATTTTTGCTCGGGTGGTGTCCGTTACATCGCTTGCAGAACTCAGGGGGTTGCTGCTTTTTATATGGCCTCACGATTCCAGATTCATCAAATACTCTGAATCCTCCGCGTGGTGCTTTTGAGAAGTAAGCTAACCAAGTCCTGTGAGGAGCTTCTGGTTTAATTCCACCGTAAAGTTTCAAATGGGCCGGTCGCACTGAGCATACTCTCTCGATCTCATCAGCTAGCATTAATTTGCTAACTTCGACTTGCCCTTGCTCCATATGGATAAAGGCTGGTACTGTTGGCACTAAAACTGAGACCCAGTTGGTAGCAGGCTCAATCTTGCCTCCAGATAAAAACAATCCGTTTCCTGCTTGTAACAATTCTTCCCTGGCTTTTGGGCTGGAGGGGCTCAAGGCAAAACCTGAGYGTACGGGCTTGATTTTTCCTAGGAGTGAAGGTGAGATGAGCAATTTTTTGACAATTACTTCACGGACGCCAGCAGGTGATAATTTCCGCCATTCGTGTTCTTGTGGAAGACGGAGAAAGAGTCGTTTGTCTGAGATAGGTTTCGTTGAAGAACTTGTATTTTCAGACTTTCCTTTATTAATGGGACGATGGGATGTTTTCCCTATTGTTACTACTGGGACTTTAGTACTTAGATCTACCCGAGCTTTTTTCTGGCCCTTGCGTGCTACTGTAGCCCAAGAGTTATCACCAGATTCGGGAGTTTTTGGTGGTTCCACATTTTTATTTAATCCCCGGCTTGGGGCATGACTGAGAATAATTCGGGGAGTTGTGATAGCCACCTTCTTTGTTAAATTTCTGTCTGTTTCCTTTCCTTTCACATTTCCATTGTCTTTACTCGGTCTTGTGTGTATTGGAACACGCGGTGTGGAAGAGGACGAGTCTGCGGATGCAAAATTGGATATAGCCAACCTTAGGTAGGCCTTAAAAGCCTCAGCTTCTTCTCTTTCTGTATCTTCTACAAGATTTGCCAAAGTACTGTCTATGTTACTGAGAACAGTGGTACATATCATTACACGAACATGCCAGGCACGTTCACGACGCTGTCGAGCCGCGATTATCTCTGCTAGTTCCTTTGGAAGGAACGCGTTCTCAATGCTAGTATTTTCACTACTATTTTTAGGAATTCTGTCTGGTAGTGGACGCTTGGAAGGGGCAGTAGGCTTTAGAATCGGTCTTTCGACTAAAGATTTGCTGGAAAGCTGAGAGTTTGACGGTTGTGAGGGTGACGCGATAGGGGAGGGGGGTTGTGAATTAGGGGAACTGGGGGAATTGGGGGTGGCTGCTTGCTCGTGTCCGTCGACGGAGCTTGAGATTCTTGTGATATTTCCATTGAATCGTATATATGTTAGTGCGACTATATGTAAAACGTCGTAGATTAGTTGTGGTCCGTGTTTAAAGTCGCCGATTTACGGCCAAAACAAGTATCTTTACTGGTAATTTAGATATGATTTATTCTATTTAAGGTCCTAGGCATATGCCCTAATGTCCACATTGGGTTCAGGACCAGCGGAGCCGGTTGGGATCACGGCCTCAGGCATGCCCTACTCGTTCACGCCCGTTATTTATATAAGATGAGGAACTATGTAAAAATATAATAGTGAGAGATACAAAGGAAAACTAAATAAAATGAAAAATATAAGAAAAACAAAGGAAGGAAGCAAGTTCAGGATTAACCCAGTATTTCTCACACCAAAATCTAATCCGTTATCTTTAGTGATGATAACCTGTTGTATACTCTCTTCGCGTCCAGCAGAAGGTGAGTTAGATGTGAATTTGCCAAAACAACCTGTAATCTTCGCAAAGTCTACGAATCTCTTGAAGCAATTATGCCCAAGAAGTTGTCTCCTGAAGTTAGTTTGGCCCTATATTTTACCTCGATAAAATATTATATCTCACGTGGCATGATACCATATTACTATAAACCGTAAAGCGTAGATGAAAATTTGCATGCACGTGATCTGATTCGTTGTATGATTTGTAATAAATATAAAACACCAAATTTGGGTTAGTGAACTTTATTAAACAAGTCGTCAGCGCAACGCGTTTTTAATAATCACAATATTTTACACTCGCCAACTCTATCTTGTACCTGATTCTAATAGTATATAGATTACGTTTTTGGTCAAATGACTTCTAGAAACTTCATTTAAAATGAATTCTCGAACTAAACAGTACTGCTCAAAGTGTCTTTTGGAACGCAACGTATTCTTAATTGGACGATTCTGCATATTGTACCAACCATGTCACGTGCGTGCAAATTTTTATCTACGCTTAAAGGGACGTTCCAAATTACTATATATAATTCTTATAAATCTTATCTTTTTCCCACGTTGCACCATCTCGGATATGAATTTTTTTTTTATTTCCAACATTCTTTTATCTTCACAAATAATAAATCTCTGACAAATATCTTTTTTGTTTTGTTTTGTTTGCCAAAGTGAAGACATGGTTTGACAGTACAAAAATGGACAGGGATCTGCGTTAATGAAGCGTAGTACAGCTATTTTACACAGAGTTATCATATTTATACCCCCCTCCCCAAAAAAAACCACCCTCATCAGTTTATGAGTATACTGAAAATTTACACACTAAAAATCCATGCATAACTCTAAGCGGGTTGTCCAGAAACAGGGTCTTGCGTAGGGAGTGGGGCTAGCTTGATTGAGCCAGCGACACAACCGAAGTGCAGACAGGCAGACATGATTAATTGCCGATTCATGCATGACGCTTCGCCTTCCAATGTTCGTACCTTAGGTTTGGCCGCCTAAATT
>CACM01000505.1:0-11420 GCA_000208805.1 Erysiphe pisi
CGGTAAAACAATCCACAAATTGATCCCACAACCGTTGCGGCTCAAGAATTTCAGAGTCGGCAATATTTACAGCAAACTGATACCGGAGGGTAGCTGCTGGGGTAATAAGTGATGCATCATTAAAGAATGTAATCCACTCTGAATCATCGTATGTGAGCCCCCATGCCCGACACGCAGCAGATGGAACGTCGTAACTGATTCCATTTACCCTATAGAGATCCTCATAAGAGGTCGCACCTCGCTTAACAGTCAAAAGTGAACGTAAGAAAAAGCGTTCACCTTGTCGAGGGTTCGATAACGGCATCCGACCAATTGTATGGCCCTTTTTTCTTAGGTGCCAGCCCCTATTCTTTATGTGTGTATAATGCATAGGAAAATCCGAGTAAAATAGATCTCGGCCGTCTCTATTATTAGCATTATATCTCATCCAATCTAAGAATGCCGAGCTCTGGCTTTCAATTCCTGCAGCAACTTGTTCTTGGTCTTGATTGGCCCTAAAAGTCACACGGTGCTCTCCTTCAAGATGGAAGGGCAACATCATAACCGCAGGCTTTTCTTCGTGGGTTGCAAACCCAAACAGCCGCCAGATCGCTTGTGCAGGACCAATATATCTACCCTGCAAGGTGGCCTCAATTTCATTATACTCTCCGGGTACCGCAAGAGTGGCCCTGTCTGAACCCTTATATATATATTTTGCGAGATATTTTATTGCTCGCACCCCACCAGCGATTTCAACGTTTATATGGGCGCCATATTTCTTTGTAAGGTAGGGGTTATATGGCACCACCCAACGATTATCAAAAAGAAATCTCTCAGATCCCCATCGCACACCATTATCCGGCCTCGCATACTCTGGATATGATCCCTCTCTGACTACCGTCTCGTCACACCATCTCTTTGGGTACCCCTTCGAACACTTGCCATCTCGCATGCAGGGGGCATTTGGAAAGTCTGGACCATATGGACCATGAGTTAACTGGGTCTCCACAATATTCGCAAGCTCTGGATCATCTAAAGGTATTTGAGCATGCACAATTTCTTCAATTTCTTCTGCCGTTTTTGCATATCGTCACGATGCAAGTGTAACAATAGATGAGCGTGGGAAAGACCTCTTTTCTGGTATTCAATTGAAAATACCGATCCAATAGAACATCCAAGGATGTTTCTTTCCTTGACGTCGTGTAAGACTTTGTCCTGTTTTATTTTGAAGACCCGGGATATTAGATCTGGTCGGGTGTCAGGAGTTTGTCCATGATAGAGATTCTCCGAGATTTCACGCCATGTCGGGTTGGCAGTAATAGTTAAAAATATACCCGGATTTCCCAACGCTCGAGTGATAGCCATGGCATTCTAAAGAATTAAATTAGCAAGAATTCATAAGTCATTCAAAAATTTAAAGATGTCAACGAAAGTTGGAGAATGATTCAGACATGATAAAGTAGAGGCTCTTATCAGTTGAAGAAGAGAAAAAGTAGGACGTACCTGGTAACACTTTGACATATGCCTATCACCCCCAACATAGGAAGAAGCTAACATAACAGGTTGACCTATGCTTTCATTCGGGCGGTCCCGCCTCAATGCATCTATGACACCCGAGTATAGATCCGACCGTATGATGTGTTGATTTTGACGATGCCAATTAAGAACATTATCATCAACCGATGCATACATGTCACAACAAATCTGTTGAAACAGTCTTTCACCATGTAACAAAGCATTGAATTTCGGCAAGTTAGTTTCAGGATCGATTCGAGAGAAAAGGTGATAGCGATAGAATTGTCTTGCTGAAATACGACCACCTCTATTTCCTTCCTGTGCTTCTTCGGAGTGATCTATGTCTCCTCGTACTCTTTGATTCCGAGATGCTAAGCGCATCGAAAATTGGTATCCAGGGTTACCGAAAGGGTAAAAAAGTACATAATGGAGGGGGAGATATGCCGGGTGGTTCCGGTTTATATATTGGAAACGGGTTGATAGAGAACCGTCCCCTTCCCGTTCAAAAAGAATTACGTCTCGACTGTCACTCTCGACTTCATCCGGAATTACCACAGCAAATTCATGGACGGTTGGTAAATTGTAACGTCTACGATCCGATCCCTCTTCTAAGACTAAGCGAAACTGAGGATTCAAAATTACACGTTGGGGCCCTTCCAAATTAGAAGCAAGCAAAGAATCATGAGCTGTTCGATAATGTTGAACGAAAGGATTAATTCGTTCAATCATCGAAGCTAGTTCCCGAACWATGTCAGGATTTAAATTATTCCCCTCGACTCTTGCCTGATTTGCCTCATCTGGATCCACAGAATATAACTGAGCTTATCGTAGCACCATACCTTCCCTCCGAGCTGCGCCTGTCTGATGATAGACCTGCCCCCGTATCGAAAAACTCTGTATTCAACCTCGAATACCCATATCTGCAAGTCGAGTATCTCTTCCATAATTGAAAGAGGTAAATGCAAAAGCACAATTATAAGGAATGGAGTTTTTTCGAAGTTGTTTTGCCTCACGATACTCTGATGTCCACAGCTATTTAAGGTATTCCGGTGGCTCGTGAATATCATTTAAAATCACCTGACATTCTCGACAGCAAGTTTGAAATCGAGGGTTTGCAATAGAAGATGAATGTAATTTTCCATCTAGTTTATAGGTAAGGGCTCTATGACATACTTAGATGAATGTGAGTAATTGAACATATAAGAATAATTAGGGGATGAGGGAAAAATTTAATTTTTATTTTCAAATATTGTCTGCCTGTGTAAAATTTGTATAAAATTATGACTAGCCGGAACAGCAGCGGCCGCTAGTGTATGCTGATTTTACCTTTTAGCGCAATAATTGTTGCAGTGGTTAGCAAAATCCGCGCAAATATAATCGTACCCTCTAGGGGGTTGTGTCGATATGTAGAAGCTAATTCCAATTATAATAACATCCTGACTTCGTAGTCAAATAGTGCTATCGATTCTGTGATTGGTGTATTAKGCCAGYGTAGTCWGTGCWTGCTGTTAGATTCTTTTGTTTATAAAGATTCTTGATTGCACTTATAGTCGCACTAAGACTGTTTTGATAAGGATTGATAATTGAATATGGTAATATATTTGATAAATTTTTCTATGTAATCGCTATGCTCGATCTGTTCAAAAACTTCTCTTTTCTTCTTCTTACCTTTTGGGGGTCCTCTCATTTCTAAATACATTGCAAAAACTATGTACAATCAATCTTGCCATTTTAGTAACAAAGAATTACCTCAGATTTATGTATTTACATCAAAGTTGTTAGTTTTTAATTAATTGTTGTTTCCTACTTTAACTTAATGCATTATGTCTGTTTACTTTCCTTTGTGGATCTTTATTTCACAATTCATCCTTTGGCAATTTGTCATTGTAGGAAACAATACCCCGTTGGCATATGCACTGCAGCCCGCGCTAGTTTCGTTTATTCTAGCTGAATCTGGCCTAGCTCAACGTCACCTTTGGCTTCCATAGCCTCATATCGAGTATCTAGTTCAAACTAGTTCAAATTCGAACAGATTACGTCTTGTGGATTTTTTGTATTTTTTTTTTTTATCGTCGTGTCAGCGCGCAGCAAATGATTGTTCACATGCCGGTTAGCTCAGCCCATAAAGGCTACCCGACGTATTAGTGTCCTTTGAGAGGACCTAAAGTATATTATGTACAGACTGACACTTATGCTCAGTAATCTACAATAAGATAGGAAAAAGAAGAAAATTTTATCTACCGCAGAAGGAATCAGAATCAAGCTTCTCCTGCACATAAAAAGTAATATTGTGATGCCGGGCGTATTATGGAGGTTTAGTTTAATGAGAAATAAAACAAGGGAATATAAAGGTTAAATTTGTTTTTAGGGGAAATTTTAGCACCGTTTCTGGATCTGTTCGAAGAATGATGTATGATGTACCCATTTTTCAAACGCTATAGCACCATTAACTGTACCCAGCAACCATTGGATTCTAGCGTTTAGTCGAGTTGGGCCACCTTAAATGCGACTCCTTCGGCGACCTAGATGGCAATAAAGGAAATGTACTGGGGACTTTTCTCTCCCACAAGAGCAGGTTAAGAGAGCGCTATCGTGTTCGAAACGACGGTGATAGTCCGCAAAGTCCCCATGGCCAGAGCGAGCTGCAAGGAGGTATCCCAGTGACCGTCGCTTAAGTTTGAGTTCTTTAGTAACTTTTGTATTRGGACCAATTCGGAGTTCTCTATATCGGGAAGGAGCATTTTCTGCCCAATATTCTTTTATTGAGCTTTCATAGTTTTCTTTGATTTGACGTTTTGCTCTTGCAATTGTCATTGAAGAGTGTGGTGAAGGGTCCATGCATGCTGCTTTGGCCAGGGAATCTGCCTTTTCGTTTCCGAGTATACCAGTGTGACTTGGGAACCATCGAGTTGAAACTCCTCCTGGAGAAGTATCTTGGCTTCGATCTCGTTGAGGCCAAGTTTTAGCTAGATTTTTGAATTTTTTAATGCGAAGAGAGCTTGTAGCTGTGGGGAATTCTGATAACAGACGGATGGCCGCTTCTTCGTTATCAAGACATATTGTTACGTTTGTCGCATATCGTGACATAGGATTCTGAATTGCAGCTTCCAATCCCTCTGTTGCTCCTGCAATCTCAGCGTCGTAAACTTCGGCTGGCTGGCCAAGAGGTACTTTTCCTTGCTCAAATTCATAATTTTGGCCTCTTCGGATGGAGAATCCAGCCCCAGCTTGATTTTCTATTAAAACCCCGTCTGAGAAGATAAAGAGGTCTAAGAGATTTTGCGAGTTATACCATTGGTTAAATGCTTGGAGACCATTGGCTTTTCCAATGGCACCAACTTTTGTTCGGATATTTTCCCGTGTAGAGGCCCAGGGAGGCGGCAGAGTGTCTGGACATAGTTCTGGGTGGATTCTTTGGCGTACCCAAGATATATGGGAGGATTTCCATCTTCGACGAAGAGGATGGCGTGGGTCTGTAGCCGCAACTCTGACTGCGAGACGATCATGTATCCTCTAGAGCCAGGTCAGCGCTGGTCCCCATCCTATCTCACGGAGAAGAGCAGGGATAGGAGTTGTCCGATAGACAGGAAGGACAGCTCAAGCTGCGTCATTTATTTTAATTTGTATCTTGGATAATATCTCTTTAGATAATTTATTAGAATACCAGGTGTCTGCTCCATAGAAGAGGGTTGTTAGCGCTGCAGCCTATAAAGCTTGCCGGATTAGTACTGGTTCAATGCCATGAATAGTGTTGGATAAACTTTTGACATGGTTGATGATAGCTTGAGTTTTACCACAGGCTTGGGCGACGTGGTTTCGGAAAGAAAGTTTTCGGTCAAAGATAATACCGAGCCATCGAGTATGTTCATTTGGTCTTATTTCACTGTCATTGAAGTAAATGCTTGGTTCGAATGTACGACGACGCATTTGATAAAAATATTGTAGTTCTGTTTTTTTGAGTTCGAAGTGGATTCCATTTTCACGGCCCCAAGTAATAGTTTGTGTTAGTTGGTTTTGGAGTATTTCCGCACACTGGGGTATTGATGGGGMTGAAGCAAATATCGCAATATCGTCAGCGTAGCCAAAGCGGTTGTTCGATATGCGAAGTGCATTTTGTATTGCTAAGAGGAATAGTATCGGAGAGACTGGGGAGCCTTGAGGTAGGCCACAGAGAATAGGTACTGGGACATGTGATGTACCATCAAGCGAGATAATGGCCTCGCATTGAGTCATGAATGATAAAACCCAACGTATTAAGCTAAGTGGCCAGCCTTGCTCACGTAGCCGGAGACTGAGACGGCCTTTTTGGATTCCATCAAATGCACCTTTGATGTCTGTTGTGACCACACCTGCAACTTTTTTATTTGCCCATGCAGTTCGAATATCACATACTAGAGCTATTGTAAGATCAGTAGCTGAGCGCCGAGGGGTTGCACGACATTGGTCCTAAGCGAGGATTTTATATTTCATCATTATGAAAGAGAGGCGACGGGCTATCTGACGTTCCAAGCCTTTTCCCAGGCAGGAGAGGAGGGCAATGGGTCGGTAAGATGTAGGTAGGGCCCAATTACGATTCCCAGCTTTAGGAGTAATTAAGATTCTAGCTTTTTTAAAGGCTCTAGAGTGGATACCCGTGTCATTACACTTTCGAAATAAGGCTGCTATTCTCTGCCCAAGTAAGTATTGGCCAAGCGTATTTGATTGCAGTTACCGTGATCTCATCCGATCCAGGGGTGGAAGAGGTTACTTGACAGCATGAGTTGAAAATTTCTTGATCTGTCAATGGGGGCCAAGGAAGATTATGGGAGGCTACTGTCGGGACATCCAAAGGGATATCTTCACCTTCTGAATGTCTGTTGAGAAGTTCTTCGTGTAAGAGTTGAGCTTTAGCTGTAGGGTTAGATACTGGTCCATCAGGACCTATGAGGGGTGGTGAGTGGTATTGTGGGATTTTCTTATGCCACCGAACGACATGTGAGGCCTCTCTTAAATTAGATATTTTATCAATTTTAGATCTCCAGTAGTCACGCTTTGCTTTCTTTACGACTTTACCAAATAGTCTTTGCTCCTCAGTTRAGGGACCACTGCTTCTAAGAGCACGGCAGAAATCTCGATATGCAGTAGAGCAGTCTATTGTCTGTCATAGTGCCCGATGTTGTTTCACGCGAGCTCTAGGGCAGGTGGCGCGGAGAGAGACTGTAAGGGCTCGTTTATCCAATTTGTTTCTTCGTCGGGGTCTTGAAATGTAGGAGCTGTTATTAGTTCGTTTAGTGTATTGCATAATGCCTTCCTATCACATGCCGCATGTATCAGACGTCCTGGGAGCTCAAGTTCCTGACCTGCGTCTATTATATTAGTTTTCAGGGTTCGGTGATCTGGTCCTGTCTCTAAATCGTATCGAACTGTGCAATGTGCAATTGAGGTTGGTCTAGTGAAATAGAGGTCTAAAGTTACGCCAGCATCGTGTATAGGGTTTTTATCGTCATTTCTTAAGACAAGGCCTCGTAAGATTGCCCATTCAAGTTAAGAGTCTCCATTGGATGAATTGCCTCTAGCTGTGGGATCCCAGGCTGTATGATGTATATTGAAATCATCAGCAAGGATATCTAGGTCTGTAGGAAGTGTCAAAAGGAGTCGAAAAGCTTCGCCTGGATCTGTAGCATCTGCTGGTGCGTTTTAAATGTTCCAACACTCAATTCGTTGTTTACCTCGATGTGAGATTTAAACATGCAGAATGTCTCGTATCTTTTGGTTGGAACGGGGAAATTCCTCTACTTATGCATATAAATATATCATAACTCGTGGTCGATCTAACCAGTTAAGAAGAGGGACGAATGCCTGCTAGTGTGGGTGTGTTTTTGTGATTTTACGAGAGGGGCATGTATGTATCCATCGTTCTTGTATTAAAATTGTGTCTGCTTCAATTTAAAAGGCGAGCTCCAAAGCGGCATCGTGAGCTGCACTTCGTTTACCATAATTTGCTTGAAATATGAAGCGACCGTGAGTATTTGGTAATAAATTATCACGGCTGTGGGTCATTAAATACTCTTTTCCACGGTATTTGCAGGAATCCGACTTAATTCTGCTTCATTTGGCGAAGTAGGTATGTCATCTGATTGGCTTGGGGCAGCTATGGGTTGCATCACGTTTGGATTTGAAGGATCTCGTAGTACAATGAGCTGTCTTGTTTCAGGAGTACTCAGTGAAGGTGATGAGCTTTCTATACTTTTAGGCAGTGTATTGGCGGCACACTACATTCCACACTATGCCCACGGTATTCGAAGCATCGCATGAATTAAGACAGGAATTTAAGATGTATAAAATTTCCGGTCTAGCCTAATTCATTGTAACGGCTTGTCAGCCGAAAGTTACCTGTGGCCTACGATTTCCATCGGAGGCTTTAGAGAATATTCTGGATTGCTCCAGACAAGAATCGTAGCATTTTGTCAGCCTTATACTTATAAGGCAACCAATCAAATCATTTATTTGATCGCGTTTCTGATGCTCAATGGAAGTTTCTAGAAGAAATCTAATGGAGCGATTCTAAAGAGAGGATAGCTGGAATAACTAAAGATAAGTATATAATGATGAAACTTGTATGTAGTTTAGGAACCATAGTTCGATTATAGAATACCATCTTATATTTAAATGCATAAGCTTTTCTTATTCGATTTGTGACATCAAAATATTATTCCCAAACCCCCAAAAGACTTTCATTGTGAAGATTGCAGCTTTTCTAAGTCCTTTCATTCAACACCAAATCCTTCGAGATCACGAGCATCAAGAAAAAGGCGAATATATTCACTCTGACCTCTGTGGACCGTTCCCGGTTCCATCATTTGGCAATTCACTATACTATATTAGTTTTGTGGATGACACTACGCGGTACTCATGGGTCCGATTCATTAAAACTAAATWCTGATGCGGCTCAGTCCACCATTGATTTAATTAATTTAATCGTGACTCAATACGGCTGTCAACCCAAATCATTCAGATCAGACAATGGTGGTGAATATACTTCACTAATGCTTTCTAAATTCTTTGCTCAGAAGGGGATCAGTCATCATTTGACTCCACCTTACTCTCCAGAATCTAACGGTGTTGCTGAAAGACTAAATCGCTCAATAGGCGAAGGAATACGTGCTATGCTTCTACAATTAAAAGAAAAACGACTTTGGGCCGAAGCAGTACAAACATTTGTCTATACTAAAAACCGTCAAGTACACGGCTCTGTTGATGGACAGACTCCGTATGAAGCCTTTCATGGTCAAAAACCCTCAATTCTTCACCTTCAGCCTTTTGGACGTGAATGTTATGTGCATATTCCTGTGGCCAAGCGACCATCAGGCAGCAAACTTCTTCCAAGAGCAGAAAAAGGTGTATTCGTTGGATACACAAAAGTCAACCATCAATATCGTATCTTTATTCCTGCTAAAAAACATATAGTTGTGTCGGCTGATATCAAATTTCCCCCTTACTCTAGTAGTATATCATACATCGATCCTACTCATGTTTCCCATCAAAGTTTTAATTCTTCAAAAGTTTCAGAATCTAATACAAACCTGACCTTATTGAAGAATTCAACAAATAATGGGCAGGAACAAGAACTTTCTCATCAAGATCCATATCATAGTGTTCCATCCGCATCGCAAGAGTCTTTAATGCCAACTAATATCTCTACTACAAGCCTACCAATAACCACCACGTCTCCTCAAAACATTTTACCAACTGAATCTCAAAATGAATCTCTAAGTTCTAGACCAAGACGCACAATACGTCCTCGGACTTTCGATGACACGATAACGGGGGAATAGTGGAAAACTTCTCGTGCCCTACCTCAACCCGCATCGCAAAATTCTGTTAATAATGATGGTCAAGAATTAGCTATGGTAAACATTTATGACGATTCAGAACCCAAATCATATAATGATGTTACAGCCTCATATGTGCGTTTTAATTTGTGAGCCAATCAGCAATTTATCTTCCAAATGCGGCCAAATCCGGGTGTCAGCAAATGAGGTCTCTTATAAATCACCAAAAATTCCCAACATGTGCTTACGTGTCTGCCTAGCGTGATTTTCAAGCATCATTTTTATTTTATCCAAAATTCACCTGCTCTTTTTACAACTATTTTCCTTGATATCACGAAATCTGTTTCAATTATGCTAAAACTTACAGTATAAGGCTGCTTTGTTAATTTTGATCATCCAAGGATAAGACCAGGAAATTCTATTAACTCGAGAAGAGTCATCACTGTCGATTTCACGGCCAATCTCTAGGAAAAGGCCTTCAAATTGCTCTCTTTTTTGAAATTCAGCCAGAAATACCTGTGTTGCCGTTAGGCCATCATATCTCGCTTCTTTCGTCTTGCTCTAAATATTCGCTACATCTTGATTTTCTGAAGATTTGCCGAGGTTCATATCCTCACATACAGTATCAAAAGTCTCAGAAAGCTCGTTTGGGAGAACATTACGTGACATGTTGATTAAATCGGGTATCTAGATAGAGTAAAATAGACGCAGCTAATTAGTCACTATTTTGAATTTACATGTATAACTTGCTTACCAAGTTGAGTAGAAATGAATACTGTTAAAGATATTAAGTTGTTAGTGAAAGCACTAGAGATTGATAATTAACTATTTAGTAAATAATGCGCTGTTGAGCGGGAAACTGAATTGTGGGGCTTGTTCACGTGATAATGATCTTCAGAAACAAAAGTGAAGCATATTCTGCTAGCCAAGCGTTATATCCCTGATCAAGCCTTACCCACGCTAGCAGGGATAAATTGCTGTCACATTAATATTTTCTGTAGTTAAATTCTAAATGAACTCGACGAGGGAACTTGAGCAAACTCGAAAATTAAGGGCCCATTGATCGGCTTCCAATCTTCATCTTCATGTCACATGCACGATAGAGCAAACCCCCCGTAACAGTTCGAATTCGACTGTTAATATTATTTAAGTACCAATGTAACAGTCTAACATTATTGCTCCTCCATTTACTCCCATTGAAGTTTTATACTTGACAACACGTTATGCTAATCAGCTAAATTTGTCTGTGCTATATTATATTATCGCGAAAGATTTTTTTTCATGTGTTTTCCGTGTCGTAGCGTGCTAGTTTATTTGGTCGAAAGAAAAAAATAAATAAATAGATGAACTGAAGGCAAAAAGCCTAAACCGAGTCATGGAATATTATATTGAAATTGCTATATAACATCACCCTTCATGATCAATGAGTGACTTGATATACAAAGAGTAGTATTTGTTAAGCAATCATCTAGAAAACACCGAAGATTCGTAAGCCTTGGCAATTTCTAAATTGTTGAGCACAAATCGTAGTTGGCATGCTGATGTACTGGTTGCTGTGAAATTCAATAGTTCAGAACTGGGAACTAAAAGCTATAAATTTGTTTCTAGTAGATAAAAAAAGCACTAAGACGATGGCAGGAGGTACACATAAGAGAATTGCCAAAGCAAGAAGTCCCTAAAGCTGTTTTACGTTTTCTGAAGCTGACTTCTGAAATTTGATGACAGGAGCTTGCGGAGATTTCTTCGAACTCACCAGTTGGTATGCAAGTAAGCCTTGTAGACGAGTCAAATCTGCTCAACTGGAAAATAATGCTATCGGGACCAGAGAACTCGCCATACGCTGTATATAAGTTCAAATTTCGTTTCACTTAATTTCTATCAATACGACTACTATCTCGAATACGTACTGATTTAAAGTTCACTTTAGGGTGGTAAATTCGAACTTCTTCTCGTACTCCCCTCAGATTATCCTTTTAAGCCACCTAAATTATCTTTCAAAACTCGCATTTACCATCCAAATGTAACTTTTGATGATCAGGGCACTATGTGTATCGGCGTCCTCAAGCCAGATGCTTGGAAGCCATCATCTCGGATCATAAATGTTTTGATGGCAAC
>CACM01000503.1:0-12288 GCA_000208805.1 Erysiphe pisi
CTAATGTCAATCCAAATATTATTAAACGACAAATCTGTAGCAACGTACCGGTCTGCAATTGAAAAATCTCAATCCCAGTCTCAGTCTYCTATCTTTTGTTCAAAATGCTACAAGTCATTCTCGTCACGTAACAAACTACACAATCACATCAAGATCCTTCATAGAAAATCAAAAAATCCAGTTTTAGTCGAAACAGACCCCCTATCCATCGTGGCATCAACGGCTATAAATTCAATATCTCCTCCAGGCTTTGGGTTTAGAGGACGTCGCTATGCACAAATACAAATCATGCTCCATAGCCCTGTTAATGATAAAACATGGGTATGCCTCGACTCTGGATGTACTATGTCGCTCATTGATAAGAACTTTCTCTTACAACAATATCCTACTGCTAAATTATTAACCATGTCAACTCCCATGACAGTCCGTGGTATAGGTAACCATACATATGATGCCTCACAGTTTTTACAAGTAGACATTTTCCTACCCAATGGAAAAGGAACTGCTGGACATATTAAAAAAGAACTCCATGTTGTAAACTGTCTACCTGCTAAAGTTTTACTAGGTGTAGATATCATGTCACCCGAAGGATGGTGCGTTGATTTTGAATCTCAAACGCTCACTCTCCCACACTGCTCGGGTATCCAAGTTCCTATTTTAGTCAAATCAGCATTCCCTGAAGGGCCTATACCCATCTTTTCGAAACAACGAACAGTTATTCCACCTCATTCAAACGCCTTAATATCCATTTCTAACAATCATGGAACTACTCTTAATCTCCCACCTTGTGATCTTATCTATAAACCAAGTGAAAATAACTCTTTAACAACCTACACCCATCTTATGGGCCCATATACAGACAAAATTTTAGTCCAAAACAATTCTAGTTATCCATTCTCTTTAGCTCAAAATACACTCCTTGGTGAAATCATTAATTTTCAAGCCGATCAAATGTCTCCCGTATCAGCTGATGTGTGTCATTTATCAGCCATACCGCCAAAAACATCCAACTCAAGACTTCGCTATAAAGGAGCACTTGCATTACTTGCATCAAATTCAATTACGCCCCATAATACTAATATTCATTCTAAATACGAAACAGTTGCTCCAAATGGTGTTACTATTTATGGAAATGGCGAAGAAATATATAGTTTAAACAAAATTTTAATCACATGCAAATCACTCTGGGACAATCAAAACACTGCTTTTGCCATAAATCCATCTGGAGAGTGTATGAATATTCCTCTCATTGATGGGTGGGAACATAAATATAAACCTGGGCAAGCCCGTGTTTATCCAGTTGGAAAATCAGATCGAGAGGTTATTGATAAAACTTTTGACGAGTTACATCAGCAAAGGCGCCTAAATTGGACTTCAAAATATACTCCTTTCTCATTTCCATGTTTTGTTGTATGGAAAAATACTCCGAACGATAAAAAGGGTCGAGTAGTTGTTGACATTCGCGCATTAAACCAAATAGTGTTACCGGATGTGTATCCAATACCGCTTCAATCAGATATCATTGCGGCGCTCGCAGGTTGCAACTTTATTTCCACCGTAGACTGTGCGTAGTTTTTTTATCAGTGGAAAGTAAGTCTAGAGCATCAGCACCGATTAACAGTTTCATCACATAGGGGGCAGGAAACCTTCACATGTGCTGTTATGGGTTTTCGTAATTCTCCGGCGTATGTGCAGCGAGTCATAGACTCAATACTCCGAGAAGAAAGATCCTTTTCACGTGCTTATATCGACGACATCGTGATTTTCTCTAAAACTTTCCAAGATCATCTCTCACATCTGTCCCAAGTTTTCCAAAAATTAATGTCATGTAATATTCATCTCAGCCCTAAAAAGTGTTTTCTTTCATACCCATCAGTTGCCCTGTTAGGTCAAAAAGTAGATGCCCTTGGCTTATCCTCTAGTATCGATAAAATAGCAGCCATTACGAATCTCAATTTCCCACGTACACTGAAACAACTTGAATATTATCTCGGACTTACGTCTTGCCTAAGAATTTTTATCCCAAATTATGCTATGCTGTTGGTGCCATTACATGAAAGAAAAGTCGCACTTTATAGAAATGACAAAAAGGTGCCTCTCACCAAATCTATGAGGATGAAACAAGCTGTGCGTACGACAATTGATGATATTTCTCAAGAAGAAATAGCCTCTTTCAACTCTCTGCAAGCCGCCTTTCAAAAAGCAACTATGCTAGTTCACTTTGATGCCAATATTTGTTTATGCGCTGACCTTGACTCCAAAAAAGGAATTGGTGCAATGATATATCACTCAAAATCTGACCCACCTACACAAAAAACAGTTAAACCAATTATATTTTTGTCCAAACTCTGGAAACCAGCAGAATCACATTACTGGCCTACAGGAATGGAAATGGCTGGACTCTGTTGAGTTGTTCAGAAAATTCGTCACCTAATCGAGGCATCAAAAACTTCTACAGTGATTTATACAGATCATAGTGCCGCCATTCAAATTGCAACGCAATCTTCAATGACAACAACTAGTCTAGTCCGCATGAATATGAGACATGTGAGAAGCTCCGAGTTTCTTAATCGCTTTAAGCTAGAAGTCCGACACAAATCTGGGAAGACAAACACAGTCCCTGATGCGCTTTCGAGACTAGATAATTTTAAAAATAACGAATGTTCTTCTGCCGAAGATAAACCATTGGCATACCCTATAGCAGTTCTAGATGTAAGTCCTGAATTTATGCTAAAGCTCTTTGACGCCTATAAAAGTGATTCCAAATGTCAGAATACACTCGACGCTCTGAAAACGAACGGAGAGTTGGGAGAAAATGCTGCGAATTTGCCATTTGAGATTAAGAACGAAATATTGTACGCAAAACCAGATGCTATTCATCAAAAACATCGACCTGTGATCCCAAAGCTATTGGAAGGCGAGATATTCAAACATGCTCATGATAATCTAGGTCATATTGGTTTTGATAGAATTCATGAGCGAATTAGTAATAATTTCTATCTCTTCAATCTATCAAAACGCTTACGTACATACCTCTGGCACTGTCCTGAATGTAAGCTCTATCATACACCTAGACATCAACCGTTTGGTAGTCTCCAACCAATACTTACTCCGCCTCTACTTTTTCATACTATCAGCATAGATTTCATATTAGCACTTCCAAAAACACCATTAGAAAACTGGAACATGGCTATGACTATCACAGACAAGTTCAGTAAAGCTCTAACTATCCTTCCCGGAAAATCAACTTGGACTGCAGAAGAGTGGGGCTTCAATCTAATAAATCATCTTTTACTTTTGCTCTGGGGCTTACCGCGAGCAATTATTTCCGACCGAGATCGAAAATTCGTTAGCGAAGTTTGGCGTGGGATTTTCAAAAAGCTAAAAGTTGATTTGCTATTTTCAACCGCATGGCACCCCCAAACAGACGGAGCATCTGAACGTTCTAACCAACAAGTTGAGATTTCTATGCGATACCTGTGTGCATGCCTTGATAATATTGGAGAATGGCCGAAAATAATACCAGTGATATCATCAACATTTTGTAACAGTACATCGAGAGGAACTGAAAAGCCAGCTACGGAAATAATGTATGGTCAGCGAATTAGAGAACCATTAGATATTACTTCAAATGCACTCGTCGACCTGGCTATACAGCCTACAAGCAATATCGAAGTTAATGGGTATCCATCTGAGCCAACTCAATATAGGCCAGCACGTATTGACGCAATTGATGCTATAAAACTAGCCGCTATTTATATGAAACGACAATACGATGCAAAACATATGCCCAAATTCTTCAATGTGGGTGACTATGTGGCGCTACGACTACATAAAGGGTTTAACGTTCCTGGCTTGGTTGGGCGAAATGTCAAAATTGAGCAACAATTTGCAGGACCTTTTCGTATCCTGGAACGAATAGGGAAGTTAGCATACCGCATTGAGCTACCACCATCTATGAGCAGAATTCATCCAGTGATTAGTATCGCTCATTTAGAACCTGTACCCAATCCCGCTGAAGATCCTTTTAACCGAACTACACCACAGGTTATTTCTTTATCCCTGATTCCAGAAAAACTACTCAACAAGCGTACGTTACGTCGACGAGGGGATGGTAGAGTTACTGAATATCTAGTTCGGTATAAAGGTCACACAGTACAATCGGATAATTGGGTCCTCGACCGTAGGTTAGATGTTGATCTGATAAATGCCTATGAGCAAAATGTTGCAATGACAAGACAAACTATGGAATGATACTTGGCATTGCAGGTGCAAAGCTTTTTCTTTGAACCGTGCATATTGTTAGCGAATACTCGATTTACGCTTAGTCATTGATGACTAAGTATTACTATTATATATTATATATAGATAGATATATTTCCTAGTCTTAGATCATCATAACATATATACTCATAACTTTATACCTTATAAGGTAACAATAACGGAACGATAAAACAGAKAAAGAAAGGGAATAAAAATAAAGAAAGAAACAAATATTAAGATTAGCCCAGCATTTCTCACACCAAGATCTAATCCGCCATTTTTAGTGATGGCAATCTATTGTACACTCCCCTCGCGTCCAGCAGAGGTTGAGTTTGATGTCAAGTCGTCAAAGCAACCTGTGATCTTCACGAATTCTTTGAATTTCTTGAAGCTATTATGCCCAAGGAGCTGTCTTCTAAACTTATCCATGGTCATGCCATTTCGGAGTTTACGCATTTGATTCGCGTGTCTTCTACAACGGATGAAGTGGGTCGGAGTATTCTTCTGTCCACAGATGCATTCAAGATTGGCATCTATGTGGTTTAAGCGACGATGGTATGCCGCGAAGTCACCGTGTCCTGTTCTAGCAGCTATTAATATGGAGGAGCTGCCTTAATAATGCTAGTTCAAGTGGCTTTTTGCGCCGCATTTTTAGGTCTAGATCTTGATATCGGACCGGACAAACTTCAGACCACCATTTTTCCACCAACTCCTGACGACGCTGCTGCATCAGACGACGTAAATAAGCCAAGGTAAAATAATTTGGCCGAGTTTGTCTTTCAGGCAAATCTCGAAGCGAAACGCGTGCTTCCGCGTCTGCTTCTTCATTCCCACTAATATTTGAGTGTCCAGGCACCCACCTAAATTCTACCTTCGCACTATTCGCAAGATTGTGAAAGAGGCTGGTTAACCGAATACTAGAAGCTGCTTTCCCTGATTGCAAGGCCAACACTGCAGCTTGGTTATCGAGAAGTACAAAAATCTTCTCGCTATTGTTCCTGGCGGACAAAGCAGCACGAAGTGCAAAGGTCGCACCAAAGATCTCGGCGTCATATACCTCTCCACCATGTAAAGCCCCATGTCCTTTCTGAAAGGTTACCCCACCATGTTGAAGAACGAACCCCCATGCTGACCGACCGGGACCCTCTGATGACCCATCAGAGTAGGCGCAAATATCGTTTGGAGCAACTGTGCCTAGCCATAGCTCATATTTTATTACCCCGTCTTCCTTTGATCCAAGCGTTTGACTATAGACCGGGGCTGGTATTGGCTCCGGGGCTCCAGCTTGAGGTAGCTGACGATAAGCACGCTGAATACTGGACATTTGTATTTCAGGCTTCTTTGACAACCTTGGTTTTCTTTAAATTTTAAAGTGCCCACATTAGGACATACACTAGCTCTTATTCTAATAGGATGGTGGTCATCGAGAGAATTGAGCTGGGCCGCAAGTCGTAGGCGATACCCTTCTAAAAGTATTCGAGCTGGAGGAATACCACCTTCCCGATGTAGGACTACGTTTGGAGTAGTTCTCCACACAGGTAAAGCAGCTCTTAGTGCCTTGATAATGACTTTATCCATTAGATCACAGTGGAATGACGTAGGAGGTTTAACTGCCCCCTTTACAGTAGGACGAGACAGGTGTGGCCACCACACTTCTGCTCCATATGCTATAACCGGGATTACACATGTATCTATGGCAGTTATTAAAGCTTTAGGAGCAGCGCCTCTTTTGACGGTATTAAGATGTCGCATATGCTGAGCTAATGTTAGTGCTTTTCCACACTAGTTTGATACATGATGTTTAAAGTTAAGTTGAGGGTCAAGGTACACCCCCAACCAGCGAATCTGCCCAGCCGGTTTGATCTTATTTCCATTCACCTCAATTTCAATGGAATCTTCCTTCTTAGATCCTGGGAACTGAATCATTTCTGACTTTCCTGAATCAAAAAGAACTGCGTTTTCCTGTGCCCAATGTGACAGGCTATCGACTTCTTTTTGCGCTACGGCTGCTGACTCTGCAATAGTCCGGCTAAAGCCTAGGATGCCAATATCATCAGCATAACTGAATCGTGAAATGGTGTTTCCACTTCTCATCGGCTCTGCCATGTATAACAGAAATAACAAAGGAGAGATAGGTGATCCCTGAGGCACCCCACAAACAAGCTCCTTAGGCATTGTTACACCCCCTTGAAAGCGGACTTGAACTCTGCGATTGGTTAGAAATGACGAAGTCCATCGTAGTACTGATTTCGGCCATTCTTGTAATTCCATCCGCCAAATCAGTCTGTTATGAAGCACAGCGTCAAAGGCTCCTTGTACATCGAGCGTAACAGATGTAGAGGCCCATCCTTGAGTTTTAGCTCCTTCAATGTCATGCACTACACATGAAACAAGATCAGTTGCTGATCTTTTAGGCAGTGCCCCAAATTGTTGCCGACCAAAAATATCACAGGTAAAAGCTAGATGAGACATTCTTTTAGCAAGTAGCCTCTCCAACCCTTTCCCTAGACATGACAGTAAGAAAATTGGCCTCCAGCCTTTTAGACGAAGGGTCACGCTTAGTTTTCGGAAGAAAAACCACTTCTGCCAGCCTATAACAAACTGGGTGGTATCCAAGTCGAAGGCACCCACGAAATAGTTGTGTTACGTGAGGTCCTAAAATGTTCCAACAAGCCGCAAGTAGTTCTACAGATATCCCATCAGCTCCTGGGCTAGTATTTCCACAGCCGATAGTACAGGCCCGTACCTCATTTTCTGATATTTCCTCTGACCATGGTATGCACTCTTCCCCGTCAATGTGCAAGGAAGTAAGTCGTCAGACGCTGAAAGTCTTGCTAATAGGCTGTCTCGTAAAATTTGAGCTCTTTCAGCTTGATCTGATTCGAAGCACACTTCATGACGAAGTGGAGGAGTAATGCTAGTGTTTCGAGGAGCTGCCCACCGCMTGAGTTTGTACACATCCCGAGAGGAACCCATATCTTCTACTCTACTTTTCCAGTATTCCCTCTTTGCGGAGGCTACTGTAGCTCTGAATATCCTCGCCWTTTCCCTACGCTCAGACTCGTCTACTGCATTTCGGTAGTCCAAATGAGTAGATCTACATTCGCCTGTCCACCATGTAGCACTTTTCCCACTTATCTTGTTAGGCTGCTTACCGACTGCTTTCAGAGCATTTTCTAAGTCCAAATTTATATCTTTGGCGAACTTATCTATCTCTTCCATTGTACTAATTGATCTAAGAGAGGGCAACCATTGTGTCACCACTCGAGCAAATTGTGATAAGTTTGCTTTTGATACCCGGAATTTCCCATTATGAGTTGGTGAATTCGGAGTAGATGCTTTGTGATTGGGGACAAAACCACAAATCGGGAGATGGCCGCTGGTCATGCGCTCTTAAGGGCAGACCCAAGCCATAGTTTCACTTATATTAGTGAATGCTAAATCTAAAGTGTTACCGGCACGATGTGTCGGTTCTCCTACAATAAGACATTTAAGATTATGTTCCTCTGTCCATCTTTCTATATCCTCGCCTTGTCCATAACAACTACTGGCACTAGGTTGCCAGGCCCAGTAGACCGAGTTAAAGTCGCCTATTGCAATTGATTTAGAAGTGGGTGTCCATTCTAAAAGAGGTCGAACAGCTGTAGGATCATGCGGTGCCTTATAAACATTCAAGAATAGAATGTCATTAACCTCTACCCAGCAATAATCACCAGTCGGAGAGGGTGGGTGTTTTTGTACCGAAGTTATTCTCTTGGGATCCTTCCTAATATATGTTGCTGCCCGGGGTCGAATATTTTCGCCTCCAAATGGTAAGTACGGCTCATGGTATGGGTGTGTCTTCGTACGATCAGACCACCATGGTTCTTGTACTAACAAGACATCTATTCTTAACTCGCAAGCTCGAACTAACGCAATGTCTTGCGTGGTCCCTCCTCTTCCCACATTTATGGACATAAAATTAAGCACATCCTGGAGGGGAAAGCAACCCTGTGGGTTGCCCTTCATAAGCGCAATGCGCCACCCATCGAATTTTCAATTGGGGACGCTTGGATATTATCAATGTTGCCATCGATTTCCGATTCTTGACTGCTTATTAGATCAATGTTATTGCTTTCAGCGGAGGCAGCAGATTCTTCAGCTGCTTTAGCCCGGAGTACTGCCTGGTATTCTCTCTCGCCTACTTGGCGAAATGTTTTCATCTGCTCTTTAGTGGGTTTACCTGAACGAGTTGGGCGAGCAAGACATTTGTGACTGTTTGAACGGTGTGGACCTCCACAATTTCTGCACTTGGTAGCAGCCATACATAGGTCTTCAGTGTGGTTGGTTGAGCCACAATTTTCACATGACGGTACCCTAGAACAGTTTTTACTGAGGTGATGTCCATTGCATCGTTTACAAAATTCTAATGTTTGTAGCTTTTTGAATGGTCTAGCAATCCCAGATTCATCGAAAATTCTAAAACAAGCACGTGGAGCCTTAGAGAAATACGCCATCCAGGTTCTATGTGGCACCTCAGCTTTATTCCCCCCGTAAAGTTTAACATGAGATGGCCGCACAGAACAGACACGCTCAACCTCATCAATAAGCATTGAATTGCTTACTTCTATTTCTCCCTGTACCTTACGAATAGTTGTTGGTACCGTAGGGATTCTCATTGGAATCCAGTTCGTAGCTGGTTCTAGTTTAGCTCCCGTTAAGAAGAGACCATTTCCTGTATTGAGAATGGTCTCGCGTGCTTCAGTGCTGCAGGGGCTCAAAGCAAATCCTGAGTTGACGCGCGTCGTGTTTTGAGAACCCACATCAACAAACCCATATCAACAAACCCATATCAACAAACCCATATCAACAAACCCATATCAACAAACCCATATCAACAAACCCATATCAACAAACCCATATCAACAAACCCATATCAACAAACCCATATCAACAAACCCATATCAACAAACACATATCAGCAATTTAATCTATTAACTTWTCAATTTATTAACTTATCAACCTCTCAACTACATCATGAATACTTTCAGTCAACCTATGGTTACCTCTGTAACTATTCGAACATTTTCGTCCCTTGCAGAAGCTCAACGTGCTTTTGATTCCTTTGCAATACAACATAAGTTTGGATATAAAATTAAAAATACTCAAAAGGACTCGAAAACTGGACAATCTACAAATCGGGTCTGGCTCTGTGATCTCAGTGGATGGCCTGACAGAAGAAACAAATCTGATAATGTGCATATTTCAAGGAGGAAGAATCGCAAGTCAGCGAAATGCGGCTGTTGGTTTAAAGCTCAGGCAAAGCTCAACAAGGCCTCAGGAGAATGGTTCCTTGAAACCTTGGATCCAGAGCACAACCACGGTCCTCTTACAACTCTTCCTGCGGCTCCAGTTTTCCGTGTCAGTGCACTATCAGAGGAAAAAATTACAGAGATATTGAATCTCTCAAATACTGGACAATCTCCATCGCAAATTATTGCATACCTTCGTCAGATGGATCCTGAGCAAACACTAGTGATATCTGATATCGCTAATTTAATCCAGAAATCTAGACGTCAATTACTAGATGGGAAGAGTCCTATTGAGTGGCTGCTACAGGAACTAAAGGAAAAAGACTTTGCCCACGAATATCATGTTGATAGTGACGGATGTCGATAGATTATTTTACATCCATGCCTCAAACCTTTGTCTTCTCCGACAGAATCCTGACATAATTCTTCATGATAGTACATACACAACAAATCGCTTCAATATGCCTATGTTGCATATTGGTGCTGTGACTTCAGATAATTTGACGATCTCTATCGGGGTCTGTTTCCTACGTAATGAAAGGACATCGGACTACGCTTGGGCAGCGAGCAAATTAAGATTTGTTTTCAATGAAAATAATATAGAGCTTCCAGAAGTTATCATAATAGACCGAGAACTAGCCTTAATGGGGCCAGTACAAGAGTACTTCTCGAAGTCAAAATATATTTTTGTTCCTGGCATGTTAGCAGAAATGTTAGAGCTAACACCAGAAAACATTTTCCAAAACCTGAAAAAAATGAAGATTATCACGCGCAGCATAATGAATTCTACGATGCGTAGATACACCTCGTTGGATCTCCTACGAAAGCTCTTTATCGAGCACGTCTTGCGGCATTCAACAACTCCGCCTTCCCAACACTCGCAGTTAAGTATTGTGTTGATACATGGCTTCTATGGGCCGAAAAATTAGTAGCTTGTTGGGTGGATGAGATACCCCACTTTCGAAATAGAACCACGAGCCGATTAGAGGGTATGCACAAACTCTTGAAAGACTATGTACAAAGCTCTGCTGGAGATATGAAAACAGTCTTTGACCGAATAATTTTATTCTGGTCAAACCAGTGAGAAAATATTAAGGTAGAGCATATGATCAGCCAGCGATCAAGGATAGAGGTGGCTCAAAAGGAGATTTTTTACAAGATTAAGGATCATGTATATGATAATTGTCTAGATCACTTGTGGGCTGAATTCAAAAAGATCCCCAAGGTTGGCTCACGTCCTGAAAAGCCATGTACAGGACTAGTGAAGAGATCAATGGGAATACTTTGTTCTCATGATATTTGGCTCCTTCGACAAAATGGGCGAAATCATATCCAGCGAAGCATGCTTCATAGACATTGGTTCATAATACGACCTGAAAAAGGTCATGTTTTCCCTGATGATGATACATCAGTTGTGATGGACCCGAAGTTGCGGAATAATGCAATAGACAAGCGCCAAGCTTGTATGAAAGCAAAGCGTGGTGGCCGTAGGAGAGGGACAAAACCAGCTGATAGGATTCTATCCACATTTGAACGCGAGTCTCTTGACTATGCTCGGGCTCCTACTTATGCGGATGAAATTATAGCATCTTCTGAAGCCCAAAATCAATTAACATGGGAAGATGTAGCTACTACTCATCAGCAGGAACGTCTAGCATTGCTAGCAAATTCAAAACCAGTACCCTCACCCGAAGCACCTCCACTAAGCTACGCATCCTCCTCTATAGCAAATCATCCTAGTTTGGTAGCTACCCAAGCACCAATACCTCCTCAATTTCACTCTCAATTTTCATCTTAAGATTAGACTCTGTCTAGAAATAACAGTGGTATATGTGGAGGAAAGATTATTATATTTTGGTATATATGGATAACTCTGTTACATTTTTTAATTTAATTTAATTTTTTTGGTCGTCACATAGCAACGAAAGAATGTCAGGCTCTACATGTACGCGTGCCCTACGCGCTTGTGTAATTTGAGAGGGATAAAGTAGCAGTAAGTTTAGAAAATCCCTGAAAAGAACTACCACTAGCGTATTTCTTTGGAGCTCGGGCAGCCGTGTACGAGCTATGCCTAAAAGGTGGCTAGCGTTGGCGATTTAATTATTCTGCTTGGCGATTCTAACGTATCCGTTCATCATTCATACAACAACGATTGAAAATTTGAAGATTAAAGAAATATATGACTGATTCAATGGAAATATCCCAGGAATCTCAGGCTCCGTCGACGGACACGAGCATACAACCACCCCCAATTCCCCCTATACCCCACGCCTCTCCCCCTTGCGCGCCACCTCCAYCACYGTCAAAAATACAACCATCAAGTAACACAGCAGCAGGCAGACAGATCCTCAAGCCTRTTGCCCCTTCTAAGCGTCCAATACCTGAAAGATCTGTTAACAACAGCAGGAATATATCTGGAATCGAGAATGCATTCATACCACAAGAACTTGCCGATATCATCGCGACCAGACAGCGTTGCGAGCGTGCCTGGCACGCACGACTAATGATGTGTACAACCACCATTAGTTGCATTCATAGTACCTTAGCAAATTATCAAGAAGAAATTGAAAAAGAAGAAGTAGCTGCCTTTAAGAACTACCTACAATTGGCCATAGCCAATTTTGCGGCGGTCGATACCTTGCCCGCTCCTCGCAAAATTCCGACACACTCTCGACCGGGAAAAGGAATTAGTAATGGATTAGGAAAAGGAAAGAATACAATAACTAAAGTTGCT
>CACM01000497.1:0-12290 GCA_000208805.1 Erysiphe pisi
AATACCACAAAACTATCAGGAAAGCAAAGACAGGTTTTTATAAAGCTCAGGTGGAAGAAGCTAGTACAGCAAAAGATGTTTTCGCCATTGTAAAATGGCATAAAACAAGGGGAACTTACCGCTCATCTCCCTTATTAGATCCCAGATATCCAGAACTTCCTCCCGTAACTACAATATCTGAAAAACGAAATATTCTTTTGAACAACCTTCTCGTTAACACAGCCGAGACCGGTGATATACCTATGGATAGCCCAGCAGTACCCGTTCGCTCACTAGAATTCCCTCCACTTACGAAGCATGAAATACAAGAATCCCTTTTTAAAGCTGGAAGTACAGCCCCAGGCTCTGACGAGATCTACACTCCTATCATAAAGCTGGCGTGGCCCTTAATTAAAACTCAAGTATATTCTCTATTCTGTGGCTGCATTTCCCTCGGTCACCATCCAAAAATCTTCCGACAAGCTGTGATATGTATGCTGCAAAAACCTAATAAATCCGACCTATCCTCTCCTCGATCATATAGACCAATAGCACTTCTTTCAGTTCTGGGAAAAGGACTAGAACGCTTGCTCGCTAGGCGAATTGCCTGGATTTCCACACGCAATAAAATATTAGCCAGCCAACAATTCGGCGCCCTACCTTGTAGGTCTGCGGTGGATCTGACTACTTGCCTCACGCATGATATTGAGCGTGCCCTAAATGAAGGAAAAACTGCAAGCATGCTCACCTTAGATATCAAAGGTGCTTTTGACACTGTCTTACCAGGCCGACTAGTTAGACGCCTGCGCGAACAAGGTTGGCCGGATAATCTTGTAAGATGGGTCAGCTCTTTTGCTACGGAACGCACAGTACAAATCCGATTAGACAACGAAACAGGCCCAGCCCAAAGTATATCATGTGGGCTTCCCCAAGGATCACCAATCTCGCCTGTCCTATTCATGCTTTATATCTCTCCTCTATTTAAAACAGGTAACCCACTAAAGAAATTTGGCTATGCCGATGATGTGGCTCTCCTAGCCACTACTAAGACACTAACTGAAAACTGTTCCCTACTCTCCAATTCACTCGATGACCTCCTAGAATGGGGCCAAGCAGAAGGTATAACTTTCGACCCAAGCAAGTCTGAATTACAACACTTTTCCCGACGCCGCAAGGACAAAGACCGTAGCTTGACCCCTTCTGTCTTGTCTCGAAACATGATTGTCTCTGAAAACTTAGCTCATCCCTACACTAGATGGCTGGGAGTATACTTTGACAGAAATTTATCCTTCAAATGGCACGTTCAAATACTCACAGGGAAAGCAATGAAAGTGGCCAATGCTTTACGCAGCCTATCGAATACGTCAAGAGGAGCCCCGCCAAATCTTTTACGACAAGCAGTTCTAGCATGTGTCCTTCCTATCGCATATTTTGCAGCTGAAACTTGGTGGCCTGGCCTCAACAGAATTTCAGCCCATGGGCGGCCGATTTCAAACCGTGTAGCCGGACATGTCTCCCTAATACGTAAAGTAAATTTAGCTGGAGCTAGAGCCATACTTCCAGTCTATAGGACAACTCCCACTCCCGCACTCTATAGGGAAGCAGGTATTCTCCCTCCAGTGCTCGAACTTAACAAGAGATCACAACAAGCAATTCTCCGCGCGCACCATTTGGACCCATATCATCCCTTAAGAAAGAGAATAAGGTGGATCAAAAAGACATGCCGAAAAATTTCACGTCTCTCTAGTTGGACCCTCAGCGTTCCTGACACAGAATTTATAGATCCACTTATACTGCCTCCCTGGACTTCAAGAGAAAACTGGTGCGCAAGTATCAAGCGTATTTCCCACCACCCATTCCCCATTCCAAGAGGCATCCCCATTCAAGACACAGTCGTGTACTCAGATGCAAGCCGCTCAGAAACTGTCTCAGGGCCTCGACTTGGAGGTGGCATCATCATACATCAAGCAGGTAGAGTGGTTCTACGAAAATCCATCCCGCTTAGTCCTACACTCTCTATATTTGATGCGGAAGCTGTCACTGCTGTAGAGGCATTAACTGAAGCCCTATTGGTTCCCACCACTCGATTTGCAACTGATCTATGGATGCTTATAGATAATAAAGAGGTTGCTCGCCAGCTCCTACAAACCCCGTTTTGCTCGTCTCAAAATGAATTCATTAAGTTCTCCAATAAAGCTGCAGCTTGGCCACTGCGTTCTCGCCTCCCACATACACAGCCCGGCAGAGTTAGAGTATACTGGATCCCAAGCCATTCAAACATTCCTGGAAACAATCAGGCCGACCATGCAGCTAAGGAAGCTCAAAACCTAGTTCCTTCCACTTCACCACAAAACTCTCTAAGCAGTGCCTCGGCAAAGTCTTGGCTAAAAGAACAAGTTGAAAATTCAAGGAAAGACTACTGGTCGCTACATGCCCCAACTTCATACAGAACCCTTGGCATCAAAAGTTTCACGCCATGCCCACAGGAACTTACCCTACCACGCTCCATCATAGCTCATATCTACGCCGCACGAACAGGGCACGGCGACTTTGCTGCCTATCACGAACGTTTCCAACACCAAAATGCTCTAATCACTTGCAGTTGTGGCGAGCTCAAATCTCCTACCCACTTTCTGCAATGCAGGTCCCCGACATTTCGTTTGCCTAGGATATCTAGAGACTCAGATGTTGCCACAAAATTTCTACTAGGCACCATTAAGGGTGCCAAGTTACTTACCAAGTGGATCAAAGACACAAATTTCTTCATTGATACATGTCCAAGATTCCCGCCAACAACCAATCATCCCCAAAGTTCGGACATTCCGGATCTTCCTCACTCTCCTACCCCTTATGTCTAAATCCAATTATAGAGATTTAAGAAATACCTTCAACTGCCCAGTTAGAAGCATTGAGCACAAAAATTTCTTCATGCATTTAGTAGCATTTCAGCATTCTACGCTTTCGTCATAATTACCTCTCTTGAATTTATCTAATATTCATTATTTCACCTTCAGAATGTTGGCCGCTCAAGTTATTTGATGTATCCATCTTTTATTTCTCTATGTACGTAGAAACAGGCACCCACTCGACCAGTAGGTAAAGTGTAGGCCTCTGCTACCCAGGACAGTAAGTCTTGGCGTCTTTTGTCCTAATTAGGAATCATACTTACAGGGGCTAGCCCTGTTTAGTTAGACGTTAAATAGAAAACAAACAAACAAACAAAAMCAGGGCRGCATCACCTTATACGGCGCCGAAACATGGTGGCCCGGCCGTAGGAAAATAACTGTGCAAGGTAGAACAGTCTCGAACCGAGTTGAAGGTCATCTCTATCTCATACGAAAGATTATCCTAGCCTGTGCTAGAGCTATACTTCCAATATATCGCACGACACCGACCCCCGCTTTATTTCGTGAAGCAGGTCTCTTACCACCCGACTTAGAACTTGATAAAAGATCTCGCCATGCAATTCTGCGGGCATACAAACTAGATCCCCGTCATCCCCTAAGAAAACGAATCAATTTTTTATTCAAATCTGGACGCAAAATCTCATGTCTCTCCAGATGGGTTCTAGCAATACCTCAAGTAGAGTATACCGACCCATTAATCAATCCACCATGGGATAAAGAAGAAAACTGGTGCAAAAGTATAAAAAGAGTGACCCAGCCACCTTTCCCTCTCCCTGAGAATATTCCTCTACAAGATATCATCGCATTTTCAGATGCAAGCCGCTTAGAATCAGACGCAGGCTCTAAAGTTGGAGGAGGCGTCGTCATATACCAAGCTGGTCAGTTAATAGTACGAAAATGCATCTCACTAAACCCAGACCTGACCATATTCGACGCTGAGGTAGCTACTGCCTTGGCAGCAGTAGAAGAAGCTCTACAACTACCCACTACACGTTTCGCCAACGACCTTTGGCTACTCTTAGATAATCAAAATGTAGCTCGACATCTCCTACAAACTCCAGTTTGCTCCTCGCAGAATGCATTTATAACTATTGCCTCACAAGCTTCTATGTGGCCAGAACGCTCTCGACTCCCACACACAATTTCAGGGGGAATAAGGGTACACTGGATCCCCAGCCACACAGGTATTCAAGGAAATGACTTTGCAGACTCTGCAGCCAAAGAGGCCCTAGATATAGCTACTTCTTCTCCACTTTCACCATTGCACTCCCCACCTCTGACCTCCGACAGAGTTAAAATTTGGGAAAGAGAGCAGTTAGAACTTGATATCAAAAATTATTGGTCTTCACACGCACTTATCTCTTAAAAAAATCTTGACATTAAAAACTTCGAGCGCTGCCCTCGAGAACTGACACTACCCCGATCTCTTGTCGCCCATCTGTACGCAGCACGCTCGGGACACGGAGACTTCGCAGCTTACCACGAACGTTTTCATCATGAGAGTGCTTTAAATGTATGCAGCTGTGGCGCTCATAAATCTCCAAGCCATATGTTGCATTGCTATAAACCGACCATCAAACTGCCGAATGCCCCCCGAAATATCAGAGACAAAACCAAATATTTCATAGGCTCCTACAACGGCGCAGCTAAACTAGTCAAATGGTTAAAGGAGACAAAATTCTTCAACGAGATCTGCCCTAGGCATCCTATTGGGAATACTCCTACAGCATCTGAGGCCCCATCGGGACCTCACATATCTTGAAAATTTTGAATCTGGTTAAGTTTCTATTTTGTTTTATCGTTATTTTCTTTTTATGTTCATCTCTCTTAATTATCCAAAAAAAAAAGAAAAAAAAAATCATGAAATAAACATCTGAAATAAACTATATGTATTAAGTACTTTCTGGCACATATGTTCTACAGGGAGTGGATGTTCTGGACTCGCTCGGCATGTTAAAAAAATAAAATAAAATAAAATAGGCACTCTTCATTCCAGTGTGAATAAGAGTAGCCTCGCTCACCCAAGGCAGTAAGCCCTGGCGTCTTTTGTCCGGAATAGGAATAGTTAGTACAGGGCATAACCCTGTACATATAGACGTAAAATAGAAAACAAACAAACTAACAAGAGCATTCAGGACACTAATAACAAAAGATTCTGAAGACTGGTGGGAAAAACACGCACCTTTGCGTTACAAGAGGCTAGAGATTGCTTTTCGCCCCAATCCACGCGAACTTACTTTAGCCAGAAATACACTCAGTAAACTAATAGCAGCAAGATCAGGTCACGGTGACTTCAAACAATATCATGTCCGCTTTCACCATTATAGTCTTGACTCGTACGAATGTGGTTCACCAACAAATCCTGAGCACTTCTTTTTCTGTAGGATTACACGACACAAAGCACATAAAGCCGCTGGTAAACGTCGGACTAAGGATGTAATTGACTGGTTGCTAGGAACAGAAAGCGGGGCATTAGCCTTTGCGTCCATTTGGGCACGAGACTTAAGGTGAAGGAGAAGGATTATAACAGTTATAAAAAATTAAAAATTAAAATTAAAATTAGATTTAGAATTAAAATTAGAATTAGAACTAGCTATATCTGGAGGAGGCTAAGGTACAGCCTTAGTTGAAAAATATATGTTTTATCGTTTTATCATTTTTGCAAGTTTATTCTTTTGTTTACTGTTTTTCAATTCCGCAAGGAAATTAATATAAATCGAATATTCAAAATTGAATATTACCAACATAAAACTCTGTGAGACGCCATTATTCTTTGGAATAATCTGGCGCGTCTTTCGCCCATTAGGGAGGCATATAGGCGACCATCGAAAGGTGGTTTTCCCGTAGACGTTAAACGATAAATAAATTAATTAGTTTTCCCCGGGCTTTTCTATCAGGGTTACGCCGTGTTAATAGCTTATCAGGCCCAGGAAGACTCGTGGGCCTGACTGACACTACTCCCCCTTCTAGAGGCGGAAATACCTTGGGATTTGCAAGATTCTTTTATGGGTTTAGTCCAATTAATTAAATTATCTGGAGGGAGAGGTTTTTGAGGATAAAGTCGATGGTATTCAAGCACAAGATCTTTTGATCTAAGAAAGTCAGTCCATGGTTGCCATTGAGGTGATTCGTTCCACTCGTTCCATGAACCGACATAAGTAGCTTTATACTGGATAACCCAGCGGCGAGTTTCACGAAAATCAACAATTTCAGTAACTTCATATTCGTTCTGAGGAGTGGCTTCGTGAGGATCTAAAATCGGAATTGCTGGATCAGGATAAGAAATTTGTCCAGGAAATGGGTCATTAGATGCAGGATGTAGTTTCCAAGGATGAAATACGGGTGTCAAGCCTTCGGCTAGTTTGTCTTCGGGAATCTCTAACTGATAGGCTTTATTGTCAATGACTTTATTGATTTTCCATGGGCCAAGAAACTTCCAGTCCAGGCTTTTATATGGTCTAGTAGAAACTATATCGCAGGCATTGACATACACAAGGTCGCCTATTCTGTAATTTGGGTGGCAAGTACGGTACTTGTTAGCTTGATAAGTGTACCCAGTTTTTGATCCATAGCACGTGTTCGGGCGACAATATGATCTGCTCTATCGATGCGTGGATCACGTAGTTCGTTTGGAGGTTGAGGTTCAATACCCAGGCGTGGATGGTATCCATTATTGGCAAAAAAAAGGGAACATACCAATGAAACGATTAACTCTATTATTTAAAGCGAATTCAGCCCTTGGGAGCCAATACATCCAATTTTTTTTGGGCATAACTAATAAATTTACGGAGAAAGCATTTGACAGACTTGTTAGTGACCTCGGTTTCGCCATCAGTTTCAGGGTGTTGGGCAGAAAAATATTTGATATGAATGCCATAGCGTTGACAAATTCGTTTCCATAACTTAGAGATCATTGCGCTTCCACGATCGTTAATGAATTCTTTTATCAAGCCTTTAGTGCAAAATAAGCGCCTATGAACTGCCTCATAAAGAGAGTTGACGCTATTATCTGGAAGTCCTTCTAAAATAATACCTTTACTAAGACGGTCAACCATAACAAGTATATATTTATGGTTTTCGTTCTTCCAACGTGAAGCTGGAAATTTTTAAATAAAGTCAAAGGTAACACATTGCCAGCGAAAATCAGGTGGTTCTAAAGGTTGTAAAAATCCTTGTTTTTTCATGGTGGAAGGATTAGCTTTACGACAAGTTTGACTCGCTTGAGTAAACTTAAGGCAATCACTTTTCAATCGAGGCCAATAATATGATCTAGATATGAGTTCATACATTGATTTGTATCCGGGATGACCTAGGCGAGCTGGTAAATGGTACAGTTGTAATAAGCGAAGTCTCAGTGGTTCATTAGACGGAATGATAAGCTTATTATTTAAAAATAAACGGTTATCGTGTATATGACACTTATAGCCTTTGTTAATTAGTTTTGATGGGACACGAGGGAGATTTTCTTTGACAGCAGTCATGAGCTCATTAATGTCATTATCTGTGGCGTAAGCGTAGGCGATCATGCTTTCTAGGTTAGGAATGTTTGGGATATTTTTGTTTTCTGTTGGATGAGTCGGTTGTGTGTCATGTTTATTTGAAATAAGAGTGTTTTTATTGACAGCAAGGTTTGCAATGGAGGGTTGGAGTGGTAATTTTAAACTGTCTCTTTTAAGCACCATCTGATGTTGGAAACGGCAACGTGGATCAGATTCATGAGTAGTGAGATCTTGAGAGCGACGGGTTAGGGCATCAGGTTTTTCACCTTGTTTACCTGGACGGTACATTATTTTGAAATTAAATTCCGAGAGGAATTCTGACCCTCGTGCTTGGCGTCGATTCAATGATTTGGTGGACATAAACCATTCCAATTTCTTATGATCAGAAAAAACTTTTATTGGGTTATTTGGTTCAAGGCTAATAAGTTCAGGGCGCCAGCTTTCGAAAACTTTGACAATAGCTAGGAGTTCTTTATCATAAATTTCGTAGTTGCATTCCGTGGGAGACATTTTTTTGGAGAAATAGGCAACTGGACGGAGTACATTATCAATCATTTGAGAAAGGATCCCAGCTATAACAAAATCTGAAGCATCAGTTTCAACCCAAGTTTCCCGATATGGATCAAAATGAACGAGGATAGGCGCAGAAGTAAAGGCTTTCTTAAGGGTTTCAAATGAGTCCTGGCAATCTGTAGACCATTTAAATTCGGAGTAAACACGTCCTGGCTTGCCTCTAGATGTGATTTTGAGACTGGATTGGGTTAAATAGATAAGAGGTTTCGTCAGAGAGGAAAAATYTATGATGAAGCGTCGGTAAAAATTTGCAAAGCCTAAAAAGGCTTGCACATCTTTAACTTTAACTGGAGTTTCCCAGTACAGAATGGCCTCAACTTTGTTTGGATCCATTTTACAACCATCTGAGCCAACTAACAGTCCGAGATATTTTACTTCTGTCATATGAAATTCACATTTGTGAATATCAATATATAAATTCCGATCCAGTAGCCTTGATACAACTTTAAGAACGTGTTCTTTGTGCTCGTCCAGTGTTTTGCTAAAAACTAAGACGTCATCTAAGTATGCGGTTGCCCAAAGATCTAGGAAATCTTATAGTGATTGATTGATATAATTTTGAAAAGTGCCAGGAGCATTGCAAAGACCAAAAGGCATAACAAGATATTCGAACCCTCCGTACCTAGTGGTGAAGGAAGTCTTCCATTCATCACCAGCAGCAATTCTTATGCGATTAAAAGCAGCAATCACATCTACTTTTGTGGAGCATTTGCAACCTTGAAGTCTAATGAGAGTTTCCCTAATGTTAGGTATAGGGTACCGATTTTTAATAGTGATCTCATTTAACCCTCTATAATCGATACAAACTCGAAGACCTCCCCCAGGTTTTTTTGACAGTTAGAACAGGTGCCGCCGCGGGAGATGAGCTTAGTTTTATGTGTCCTTTTGCTGTTAAATCTTTGATATATATCCTAATAGCTTCGAGCTCTTTAGGTCCCATCGGTCGGTATTTTCGAACAAACGGTAGAGTCCTGCCCGACTCAAGGAGGATGTGATGATCCTCAGTTGAATGTTCTGGAAGAGAATCAGCTTGATGATAATCAAAGGCTCTGATTAGATCATGAAGATAATCGGGCACATGGTTTTTAAGGTCATCAAGAGACAATTTGGGCTTGCCAGAGACAAATTTATCAAAATCATGGTTTGAAACTTTACTGGTCTTTGTGGCAAAAAGTGAATGAGATTGAAAAGTATTAGGAAATATGATTCCTGACTGATATCCCTTCTTTTGAGTCAGCCGGTAGAATGTAGCCGCATCAATAGGCTTTAGTAATGATTTTTTTTGAATTAAATGTAGGGGTATCATGGGCATAGACTTTAGCTAACTTATCTGAGAGTAGACAGCCCTCATTGAGACAGTGGCTAGAGGAGAGGGTAATACTGCGATTTTTGTGGTTGGTTATAGCTTCATGTGTGGCAAGCCATGAATCCCCAAGAATTAGTGAATAACGTTGAATTTTAGTAACATAACAAGAAATACTATTTTGGTGAGTTCCAATATTGGGAGTGAAAGAGGCTACATGAGTTAAAAGAGAGTATAAGGAGTTGTCAGTATTAAGGAGTTTAACTGATTTATGGAGTTCGTAAGAGGGGATATTATGTTCGCGCAAGAAAGATTCGTCTATAGCGTTCACTTCTGCACTACCATCTACTAAAAGCTTTGTGGGAATTTTGTTTATTAGACAATCAAAAACTAAATGGCTTCCTACACAAGGTGTTTTAATAATACATGTGGATTTTTCTGATTTGTCGACAGTGGAGGTTATATTTTTAGCAGAGAGAACCGACGATATCCAAACAGACTTTGCGCCTATAGAGCAGCTATTCTCTAGGCCTAGGCTTTTAAAATGTCCGAATCATTAGAATCGCCGGCGATTTCAATATCCATAAGATTAACATGTTTCGTGCTCTTTTCGCGAGAAGATTTAGGACAAATTGTAAGATCGCTAGCTATGTGACCTGAGCCTCTACACCGCAGACAACGCTGTTGCTGAATAAGTAAGTCAGCATCGCCAGGTTGAAGCTTGGGTGGATTTTCTAATGGAGAATATCACGGGCCATTCCACCCAGCAGGCTTTATAGAAGAAGGCTTCTTGAATGGCTTAGGTTCGCTAAAGTTACGATTGTTATTTTGTCCGTTTTGATTCTTAGGAAAGTTAGATTCAAAGGCCTTTTGTTTTTGCGAAGAATCATTATTTAATCGAGGCTGGTGAGTTTCAACGCCTAGCTTATTAATTTCCACAGTTCGAAGGGCTTCAAGGGCTTCAAGGACATCTTCAGTTCTTAAAAACTTCACATGTAGAATATTGCGTGAAAGGGAAGGATGGACAGAGTGGATAAAACTTCGAACTCTATCTGATTCCGGGTATTTTGCACAAGTCCATAGAACAGCAATTCGCTGGTAGAATTGTGTAATTTTTTCACCAGGCTTCTGTTTGATTTTAAGAAGTTCTGAGCGTGCAATTTCATCTAGGTTTATCGCTCCAGAGGAGAATTCGATATTATGGAAGAAATTATCCAAGGTCTGATCAGGAATTGAAGTTGTTAGCTTCCAATTACTCATGTGTATAAATAGGTCTCCACAGAGCTGGGCCCGCGCATAAGCAATTTGCTTTTGAATCTTTTCCAAAAGAAATGTGTCATCTTCAAACTTTTGATCAATTTCATAACGCCAAATAGCATACTTTTCTGGATCAGCATCGGAGAATTTATCTGATGGGTCTCGACCTTGCGAGCGAAATCGGTACGGTTGATTGGGATAGCTAAGGGGAAGAAGACACACGCTGTGATTGGTGTTGCAAGATAAAATGTGGGTCAAAATCCGGAACTGACCCAACTTCCATCTTGTCGTTGCTCCCTGGGCTGCTGTTAAGCGGGGGATGTCGCACAGGCTTTAGGTCCTAATGATGGAAATGAATCTTCATGCGTTTTGTCTACAATGAGAAGGGTTCTAATTGGCACCATAGGCAGTATAGGTGGTGCAGCGCTAGGGCCGACTTGAAGTAATTGCGCCATTGGAGCCCGAAGAAAGACCCGGAGAGAGTCTACAAATGATTTAATGCCCCCTGTGAGTATTGGGGAAAGTGAATCTTCTACCGCATTTATTGCAGAAGTGCAGAAGTGCAGATCTGAATATTTGCCTTCGCCTGAGCTGCTCGGTGTATTTCGGCTTCGATCTTTCCTGTTTTTCTTATGGAACTAACATCTTAGCAAAAAGTTCTTCAAACCTAGCATCATTAATTTCCTTGTTCTGACAAGCTGTCTGTGGTGATGTTTCTTCTGTGTTCAGTCTTGTGCTTAAAACTGGTAGTGTACTAATTGGCTGCTGGGTCGACTTGCTTAGATCTTTGACTTGACCTTCGCCGCGTGCTGCTGTTTTGCTTTGAATATTTCACGAGATCCGACTTTTACTCTCAAAACCTTTCTCTTGGATAGGAGGTGCCCATCGGGAATCATTCAGTACTTTTGATATAATCTTGTCGACTCGAGTGTCGACCATTTCGATCTCCGGAATTTCTTATATTCCTTTGATTATTTCTGCCTCAATAGCTTTAAAATACATTTCGTCTATAGCAAGTCCTTTTTCCAATAGGTGCGATCTCGCTCGAGTCTTTGCATGGTGAGCCAACGAATGTTGACGTCTTGGTTTGCGCACCGCAGGCATGGTGGCCGGCGGGRGCGCGAATAGTCCACAGATTTAAATGATAGATGAAGGGTTGAATAGGGGAAATGGTGGTGTTTATGTGTACATATAATTCAGATTTGGATAACTTAGTGTAGAGCGGTTGTATGTATATCGATGACACCAGCATTTTCTCTTAGTAGCGGCAATTGTTAGAATAATCTGACTGTCACGTGGCTCTCTACCATTTACCTAGTTAAGTTTAGTTAGTTTAGCTTAGCGCTTGTTTGCGCTATAGTAGTTTATATCTCGTACCATCGGCTGCCATTACATTGGGCACATTTTAGGCATTCTGAATTCAGATAATAGCTTAACGATTACACTTAGCTTAACAAGATATTCAAACAATGAAGTAAGAATTTGTGCGAATAGCGCGTAAGCCATACCGACACTTGCTACGTTTGATTTTTTTTCCCGTGAACTCCTCTAGACGCGAGTTTAATTCCTTTAAACCCAACCCCTTTTTAGCATTATTTGAACTTTAATGGATAATGACAATAATATAGACCTCTAGAATCAAACATTTCAAGGTATTTCCTTATTTAAGGTTGAAACATTGATGACACTTATCTATAAAACCCAGATCTGCATTCTTTTTGTACAAAATTCTTAAGAATTTTTATATAGACGATTACATACACAAGCGTATTG
>CACM01000495.1:0-27377 GCA_000208805.1 Erysiphe pisi
TTTTGKTGAGGTATGGATTGTATGGTACCACCCATCGGTTGTCAAACATGAACCGCTCAGATCCCCACCTTATGCCGTTATCAGGTCGTGCATATTCAGGGTAGGAATTTTCAACCATCGTTGTCTCGTCACAAAATCTTTTCGGGAATCCCTTACTGCACTTTCCATCCCGCATGCATGGAGCGTTTGGAAACTCAGGACCGCAAGGACCATGAACTAACAAACTCTTCACAATAGACGCAAGCTCAGGATCGTTTGTTGGAATCTGTGCACTGACCAGCTCATCCACTTGTTCCGCACATCTCGGCACCACGTCTCGGTGAAGAAACAGGAGAATATGTGCATGTGGAAGTCCTCTTTTTTGATACTCAATTGTGTACACAGAGCCTGTACTAACCCCACACACGTATCTTTCTTTAAGATCGTGAAGCATCTGATCTAGTTTGAGTTTGAAGACTTTCGCAATCAAGTCTGGTCGGGAATCTGGTGTTTGATTATGTTCCAATTCTGCTCGAACCTCATCCCAGGATGGATTGGCCGTGAACGTAGTAAATACCGATGGATTTCCCAATGCCCGAGCAATTGCCATAGCACTCTAACAACACAAATCAGCATATTTCTTAAAGACGTATCTCAAGGTACAAAAAAATCCAGATAGTACATACCTGATAACATCGAGCGATGAATCTATCACCCCCCACCGTATGACGCTGCCAATATCACAGGATCACCAATCTGATCCGCACGATCAGTTTGTAAGGCATCCATGACCCCAGAATAAAGATCTGAGCGAACAGTTGATTGGTTGAATCGATGCCAATTTAATATATTATCATCAACACAGGCATACATGTCACAACATATCTGTTGAAACAATTTCTCTCCATGTAGTAAAGCATTGAACCCGTTTGCTATAGACCCTGGGATTTGCCGTGTAAAAAGATGATATCTAAAAAATTGTCTGGCCGAAACACAACTGTTATTACCCCCTTCCTGACCTTCATCTTCCTGGTTTACATTGCCTCGCACTCTCTGATTTTGAAGTGGGATTGACCAATGATACCCCGGATTGCCCAATGGATAAAAGAGCACGTAATGCAACGGCAGATATGCAGGATGATTACGTGGAATGTATTCGAACCTTTGTGATAAAGTTCCATCCCCGTTCCGTGCAAATAAGATAACATCCCTTGTATTACGATCTGCTCCATCCGGTATCACTACAGCTACTTCATCTGTGGTGGGAAGATTATACCGCCGGCGATCGGTGTGTGGCTCCACCACCAGGCGAAATTCTGGATTTAATACCACCCGCAATGATCCCTCCATCTCTGACTCCTGCAAAGAACGCAAAGCAGTGTGATAGTGTTCAACGAACGGGTTATTCTGCTCAATAAGCTCCGTAAGTCGTCTGACAATCTCTGGATTCAGATTGTTCCCCTCTGTTCGAGCTTGCACTGCTCTTTCTGATCCAACAAAGTATAATTGTGCATAACGTGGCACAGCTCCCTCTCGAAGCGCTGCTCCAGTTTGATGGTAGACTTGCCCATGAATTGAGAAGCTGCGAAGTCCACCATGTATACCCCTATCAGCCAGCCTTCGGTCTTCAGTATACTTGAATGATGTAAACGCAAATGCACGATTGTAGAAGCGAGAGTTGTTACGGAATGCTCTTGCTTCATGATCATCCGACGTCCAAAGCCAGCGTAAATAAGCTGGAGGCTCCGGCATTTCATTGAGTACAACCTGGCCTTCTTTGCAACACGTTTGAAAACGTGGTCGGGCAACTGACGATGAGTGCACTCTTTCCTGAGGCCAGTGCAAAGCACGGCAGGAAGGACAAACGCTAGTGCATCGACCCAAATTGTGTGTTGGTAAATTCCTGTTGTATCTACTTATATAAGCAGCAGGAATTGTTCGATGGGTAGGGAGCGGTGCCAGCCATTGAGGAAGTCGGCGAGGCACTGTTGACGGTTAGGTATAATTCATAAATTATTTGATATAAATCTTAGGACATACCTGTAGTGTCAGTGAGTATTTCATTTCTTGTATTGTCGATAGGCATGGATATGGCGGGTTCTTATATAAAGTTAGTAAAAGGTTCATCATTATTCTAATTTGGAAAATTTACCTTCAGTGATTGTATGATTGTTAGCATTATTTGTTGTGTATTGGTTGTTTTATATATCATCCACATCCATGAATGGATCATTTTCATCTGGATCTAATTTTTAGTTAGTCAAGATATTCAATGGAGCAAAAATTCACTCCTTAACATACTTATGTTTTCTTGTAGAATACTTTCGAAAATATCATCATGATTATCTGGCAAGGCCTCACGGAGTCGCATATGGGCCGCATACTCTCTGGTATCGGTATTTAACAGAATTATCAATGGCTCATCATCTCCCATAGCTTCCTCACCCACAGCCTCTTCATTGATGGGGTGATTGATACCCTTGTCAACAATGTGGYTTYCATTATYACTTGCATCATATATATCATCAACTTCTCCTAAAAAAGTAAGCATTTCCAACAGCTATGGGACAGAATACCTTACCAGGGCTGTTTATGGATGTTGAGTTCGTGGGTATTGATTGAAAAATTGGTGGGCGCCATCTAGAACGTTCACTCAATCGACATGCACTACACGTTGTATATGATGAATTTTCAGTAAGATCTGTAAACAGATTTATAAAACAATTTTTCTTGCACCTAGTGCAATACTTCATAGGATTATCAATAACTAAAATACAATCGTCAGTATCACCAAAACAGGTATATAAGGCTCTCTAACCTATAGAAGGTATGTTATTTCCAATATTTGTCTGAGGTTGATGAGCTTGGATATGCCTTCGATAATTATCCCGAATACGGCAATCACTACATGTTTTATAGGTTCTGCCTCGAACGCGACCGGTAAATAAATCTGAATGACGGCTCCGTTTACATTTACCACAAAACATCAAATCGTTATTCATGGTTTGGTTGTTCGAGTTATTATTTAAGTTAGCGTAAATAATTACTTTGTTATTAGTTTCCATTCCCATTTCTATATCATTAATATGAGTATCTGCTGTATCAGCAATAATTTCATTCCCTGATATACCGACTTCTAAATCCATTATTAAAAACAATATAGAAATATAGAATGGGATAACGAACCATTAACTGATGCAATTGTTGGGAGTGGCGCAACTGATCGTTGTCGATGAAGATTTTGTCTTCGATCGTTTCTTCGAGTTCGACATGAAAGACAGGTCTTGTAGAAGGTGTTGGTTTGCTGGTTTCGAATAAATAAGTTGGATGACAAATGTTGATGGCAAATAGAGCAATCGAAAGTGACAATATTTGTAGACATAATGATAAAGGGTGTTTTTATTTCTTCGAAAGATATTGAGGTTGAGATTGAGATTGAGATTGAAATATAATTCGTGTTTGAAGTAGAAAGCTTCGAACTATCAATTGAAGTGTATGTAGGATGTGAGGGTGGTAAGTGGCAAACGTCAAAGACATGAATTTGTTTAATATAAGTTTTGTGGGTTTGGTCGCTTCTGCTTTACCCCTCTTTTATGTCAGACAACAACATAGACTTAAGTTAGTAATCACTCACTGTAACTATGATTCGTGGTATTTTGAAGATCCAGTATTATTGGTCAATTGCCCTGGGTCGGACCTTCTCCCAATATAAACCAGAGCAGCTCGGGGACTAACGTCACTTGAGACTTTATATGAATTCGCGCGATAGATAACTACAGGATGGCTGAAGATTTTCCGGATAATCTAGTTTGTGCAACTTCATCGGATGATTGTCAACGATTGAGGGGCAACCAACAGTGGAGGGGAAGTGATTGTACTTCGTAGTAATATCTACAAATGAAATCTAAAGCTTGAGTGTTCCTATTAAGGATTTTAATTATCTTATATGCAAATTTAAAATTTCTCTGATTTACAGGCTAAAGGCTGTATTTACAATAAAAGATTAAAATTAGAAGTGACGCACCAACCTAGGGGTAAAGTCTAGTGGATAAATATCCGTCTCTAGCCAAATTCTAATTTTTCTAATATCTGGCACAAATAAAGCATACTTGTAACGGATAGATCAGTTCTACGGTAAGATCAATTAATTTCTGACCAATACGTTAAGTTTCACAATTCCCAAAAACTACCTGCCGCACTACGTACCTTATAGTCATAGGTTAGCAAGCTTCCTGGGAGTCGTCGGTAAATCGAACACATTCATACATATACGGGTGTTAAGAATAAACACCAGGAATAGTAAAATAAACTAAAAACCCAAAAAAACAAGTAAAAGAGATCCCGAGTATACTCCTAGTGTTAAACGCGAAGCCTTTTCAAGCCATGCTAAATTCAGTACTCATCAATGATTTGAACTTCCACAATATTTTCCAAGTCATACCAATTACTGGAGGAAAGATAGTAGACGTTTCCATCAACGCAACTAATTTCTATCCCCAATGACACTAAAAAATAGAAGTGCGATATTAAGATTAGAATATATTAAGCGAACAGACTACGCTCCTAGCGTGGTATTGTTATACCACATATAAAACTTGTGCTATAAGAAGTAGTTAGTTTTCGAAATCAGATTGTGCGTCTCGCTATGGCGATGTGGTCAAATCTCGTGACTTTTCCCATACAAAACGCATCGTTATATCGCCTTCAACCTTTTTGCACACCCCTGACGTCCATTTTAGCGTCGAACTTTCAAGCAGCCAATCAGATGGTCTGAAAAAACCCACTTTTATCCACCAACCTGCTCTGAATAGCTTCAAAATTGGATATATATTATTTAACTCTACGGCGATATCATAAATCAACTCTATCATCCATCACACCCAACAGCGCCGTCGTGGCGGGCGCACGAAAACCGACCAAAAAGCCATTTTGATGGGGTCGCACGGACCATCCGTACTCGCTTCCGCACGAAAAATGAGGTAAATGCATTAGGAGGAGGACTAGCATTTGGCCCGCTCCTCGGCACCGAGGAGCCTAGGATGTGGGGCAAGTGTAGGTGTGGTGTTTAGTTGGGATTTGTGGTTGAGTTGGCGGTCGTGGCGTAGGCCTTGTGTTGTTGATGAATCGGTGTTGTGACGTTTAGCAGACAAATGTTTGGCTAATTAAGTGTTTTTTTAATAACTCTTGGGTTGGATAAATTATTGTAAAGATTTTAAAAAACAAAGTAAACTTCATAAATTTAAACATACTTTTATTAACCGACGGATATATCTCTCATTTATCAAAATGTAGTAAATCACTACTTATTTTGTAGTGCGTATATAAAGTAGACACTAAAAGATTTATTTGATAAGATTTTCTCGCTTGATTTAAGTATTATGTTAAGGATATTCGTATAAAAGTAAATAAAAGAAATTCCTATCTAAAATCTAAAATGTAAAATTTAGAATATAATTCTTATAAAACATACATGACTCAATCTTGGCTCTTCAGACTCTAAAAACAGAGCTAAAGGTTCGTAGGGGTCACCACGTACAGGTGTTGAGTCATCGACCCCCGAAAAAAAAATCCGAAAAAAAAAAAACAATTTCGCAAAGCCCACTCAAAGTTAAAAGCCCACTCAAATATTCAACAGCCCACTCAAATTTTCAAAAGCCACTCAAAGTTCAAAGCCCACTCAAATTTTCAACAGCCCACTCAAATTTTCAAAAGCCCACTCAAATTTTCAAAAGCCCACTCAAGCTTTCAAAGCCACTAAAATTTTCGTAAAGCCCACTCAAATTTGCTCACCCAAATTCTTGCAAAGCCCACTTAAATTTTCAAAAGTCCACTCAAGCTTTCAAAGCCACTAAAATTTTCGTAAAGCCCACTCAAATTTGCTCACCCAAATTCTTGCAAAGCTCACTTGAATTTTCAAAAGCCACTCAAGCTTTCAAAGCCACTAAAATTTTCGTAGAGTCCACTCAAATTTGCTCACCCAAATTTTTGCACAGCCCACGATGCAGAAGCTAATGAAAAATGCAATAWTTTTCTTCCCGAATCATAAGCTACGATGTGCTTAGCTTACAGATTACCGTAACATTCGAAACAATTTTCACCAATTTCACTTATGCGCCGGTATCTGGGGGACGCATCAGCACTTCAGAGTAAACCACATTGTTCGTCGTTTTTGATCGAGGTGGACAAAAGAATGATAAGATTGCGCACATCTGTTACCCTTGACAATGCAACATACAGCTGGCCATGGGTGAAAACAGGCGTTGCCAATTCCACTCCAACATATTTCAACGTCTGACCTTGTGACTTGTTAATAGTCATTGAAAAGCATGGCCGAAGTGGAATCTGTTTTCGCACCATAGGAAAAGGCAGCTTGTTCTCTGTATTCAAAGTCATTCTGGCAATAAAGTGCTCCTTCCCATCAAACCGAGGATCCTGCGACACAATTCTACCTTTTACACAACGATTGTAGAGAGCTGTGATGATCAACCGAGTCCCATTGCAGAGACCCAACTTTGGATAATAGTTCCGCAGTAGCATCACAGGCATCCCTATCTGAAGCTTGAGGATACCCATAGGTATTCCTTGGCATGTTAGTGATCTCAAATACTCAGGAGAGTATTCAGTGACATTGCCTGTCTCTTCACTTCGGACTTCATCGTGCGAATAGTACTCATGAGAGACTGCATTCCGCAACTCCGCAATTTCATCGTTGAATCTTTCCACAGCGTCGTTAGTGGATGATAGGATAGCTCGATCGCGAAAAATAGTAGTATCTTGAGAGCGTAGATTTGCTGCTGGATAAACAAATTCACGAAACCGATCTCTATCATCAGTGGTCTGTATCCACTCCGGAATTTCTAACGCTCCATACATCGAAGGTGTGTATGGTAGACTTGATAGCCAATCAGCAAAGCGCTGGTTGTCTTCTCCCTCAATAACGCGCATGTTCTGTGTCAAAAAAAGCGGCTTGACTAAATGCCAGCTAGTACTTTATTCAATATTAAACGTCAAACTTCCGGAAAATTACACAAAATAATTGCACAAGATTACATTATAAGCGTCTATTTCATTACATATAGCTACTAGCTATTTAAATTTGAACTTTGAATTTGTAAGACCTGCTCGCACGTTCGTGCATTAAGGTCAGAAGCTCTGCAAACTCCACATCGTCTTTGCGAAGGAGACCCAGCTTCAGCTTCCAAGACAGATTCAACATGCTCAAAATGGGAGGGATTTCTCTCAGTTGATCTGGATGGTCTTCCTCGTCCTAGTATATGCCTTGGTTCCTGTATTGTGTCTACAACAGGCCATGCTAACACGCGCTCTAGCATCAACTACCTGCGATGGGGGGAGGCCTCCGCTTCATAATCATCCTGAATACGTTTCAATGCGTCGGCCATAGATATTACTACCCTTGGCTCGAGTATTAAGCTAGCAGGAGCTTTGAGCCACCAATGTGAGTCGAAATCCTCGACTTGGAGCGGAATGAAGGAGCGCAAGGGATTGTTACTGCGTATCCGGATGTCATGAGAGCAGGGATATCCTAAAGTGGCACGCAAGTGCCCATGGCAATTATCCWAATTTTTATCTCTTTCACAGTACTGTTGGTGAGTGCCGCGCAAACCAGCAACTGAGACTTTACTAACTACCGCAGAAAACATAGGTCCCAATTGCATATTCGTGATGGCGCGCTCCTTGGCATTTTGTTGTTGAATTAACACAAGCTATCCATCACAGGCCAGCTTGGTTGCAGTATCAACGTCTAATAGATCGCCTGCGAAAATAGAAGTCATCAGTATATACGGTCCCAGTACTTGTGTTTAAGGATTGCATAAATACCTGTAGATACTGAAATCCATCTCTTAAGTGCCGCATGTGCACTCTCTACGCGCGATGTAGATGTGTGGCTGAAATGACGAGAGCGAGCGCTCACAAATCTTTCCTTATGTATTAGCCAAGTTGAAGTCACATAATTCATGATCTATAAAGGTGCTAATCTATTTAATTCTTGAAGGCGAGTATCATATTCAAACTCGGTAGCTGCATCGATTAGCAAGTTCCACCCCTTCATGAACTTGCAAAATCGTTTGTCGATGCAAAAGAACCCCTCTGCTTGGCAAAGACATATTTGTTTATATGCCAGCGGCACAGGAGCGCAGAACAGTCTGACAAGATTTCCTACAAAGCGTTCATAAGAGCTAGCTCACGTTCCGTGACGAAAGTATGTGGTCCGAGAAGTCCTATATCTCGAAAGATGTCCTTAAGTTTTGTCATTGCACATGTATAATTTACTGTAGTCTCACTCCTCATGAAATAATAGCAAAATGTAAAGCTATTTTCAATTGCCGTCACCACAATGATGTGTAAAAGAGGAAGACCGAAGCGATTTGTTTTATAGGTTGCATCTATCAGCCAGATCTTTGCACGCCTACATTGCTCACATATCGCCCTTGCTGATCTTGATAGGATGAACAGATGACTTAACTTATTCTGATCATCCACTTGGAAAGAATACTCAACGTTTGCATTAGTAAGACTGTCAAGAAGGGCAACAAGGGGGCTTCTTCCTGAAAGAAATTCCACTTTACACGCGCGTCGGAGGTTGTAAATATCTGGCGCAATAATATTGACATTATTGTCTTGCTGACGGAGCGAAGCAACGATATTACTGAGTGTGACACCCGCATGGCCAAGAGAAAAAACAGAAGCTTGCTGTTCTAAAGTTAAGGGCCTTCCTGAAGGGTGCGCGGAGGAGTGTGCAAATGGTTCGTGATTGTGCTCAGCAACGTCGACCAAAATCTGAAATACCTCGGCTTGTTTGTGTATTGAAACCTTGAATTGCAGCCTGTTTTTCGACTAGATGTACGGCGTTTTTGGGCCTATAATACTGGCGCACCAGCGTTACAGCAGCAGAACACAATCAATTTGATATCGCCATTCACCTTGTTACCAACTCTCCTGGTATGCTATATAGAGACGTCGTATGAATTAGCACGCGCACGCGCATGCGTCTCAATTTCTAATTTTGCTGCTTTCAGCGAGCGATAGGTTAATTGAGGAGGAGGTTTAATAGAGGAAGAGAGGAAATGAATAGGTAGAGAAAGAGATAATAGATACAGAGGGAAAGAGAGATAAAGTAAATGATAGTCGCGTTGATGATAATATTGTTGCGCGTGCGAGTAATTATTAATGAAAAGCAAATGATACTATAAGTAGCTTTACTAGCCAATCAGACACAAGAGGGTGAGTGCTGGGGGAGTAAAGTGAGTGCTGTTAGTAATACTATGGCGCAATACCATGTCAAGCCATAAAACAGGTAAAAACGCTAAAATATGCATGCAGGCAGGGGTATAATGTCGATCAAATGTAACGCTAGAAAGTCGGTGAGAAAGATGAAAACGAACATTCGGGATCGAACACTGCTCCAACCTCCCCCCAAGTTATGATTCAGTCCCAAGATATCAGATATCACTCCTCTCATTCTTCACCACGAATTTTCTCATTCTCGAAATTCACAATGGAAGACTTTGGTATCTTTACCTCTCAGACAGAATCAGACGAATTTTACTCCTTGATAAATCCAGTTACCGCTGGGACCTTGTTGTAAAAGAATTGTGCATCGGAATGAAGCTTTAGCACAAAAATATCTCTACAATGAAATATGCGATACCCTGTCTAGCGCGGTTTTAATCCTTATTTTTTAAGCCAAGCTGCAAGGTAAAATTTAAAGTTTTCACCTGTTTTATGGCTCGACATCGTATTTTGTTGATTTCCGCCAATCAAACGATTTACGTCGGATAACTGGGGTAGGGACATGGAGGGGAGAGGGGGTGCCAAATATATGTATTCCCTTATCTAAAACACCTTGTATTTATTAACACGACAACCCTATCTACTCCTCCCAAAAAGGTACTTTACAATTAAAATTTTATTACTCTTCAGATACTAAACTAAAAACCTGTACGCCAAGGTGCCACTGACCATTTGAGGATTTAGGTTGAGTACAATCTATCCTTAAATCTTCAGAGTAAATCTTGCTTTATCATTGATGAAGGACTCCAATGTTTTGTTGGGATCCTGAAGCTACTTTATAGTTGCTCCAGATGCTGCACTGCTCATACGTTCGTTTGCCAATAGACTTCACTGCGCCAATTGTCTGGCATTTTTTTTGTTTTTGGATCCAAATCAACGATCGCATAATACACCGCTGTATTTTAAAGTTAATTTCACATACTTTCTTAAACTTTTCTTAAGAAAGATCGATGACTCAAAGGATTAATTGACATACTTCTTTCGAAAAATTTTCTTTTTGGCAAAGGCCATTCGAACAGTGTCCTTTGACTCTGAAAACCTTCAAAAATTTCTCCAGAATAGATGTTAACTTTTCGAATAGCCGGCATAGCCTTTTTGATATAATAACACGAAATATAGTCGCGGCAATGAGTTTGTCTCTCGAGTCGGAGGCATACTTCTTGAGCAGCTTTGTCGAGCTCTATATGTGTGTATATTCTTTTGTCGCATTGGACGTCCATTTTACTTGAAACAACAAAGTCGGATTCGTCTCGACGAGAGCGAGAGTTCGGGGGAGTAGCAGAAATCATAGAAGATCCCAAAAGAAAGCTTAACACGATATAATAGCAGGAAATCCTCATTTTGACTTTGAATTCAAGAAAGTGTGTGTGAATAATTCAACCCTAGATTCGTTATTGCTGTTAGAGACTTGCAGAATCTCTCTAATTATAAATCGAACATTGTTACTGATATTCTGGCAGTTATAAGCTTTGGATGGACCCAATTTCAGGCACATTTGCGGCATAAGAATCTACGGAAGGATTCCAGAATATATTAACTTTTACGTTATTGGGTGGATTTCCTTTGGGGCTTGGTGATCGGTAAATACGCTCGAAATGAGCGTTCACTTGAAGGCTTGATAGGTTAATCGACAGCACAAATCAAAAATCAATCAAGCAAGCAATCGAGCGGTCGATGTCCTCACTTTTTGTTTCTTGATTGCCTGATGATCAAGGAATTGGTCCGGCCAGTGAAATTCAAAAATGAATAAGTATGAAATTTACATGTCATTAGCTTCTCTACTCTGGATTGAATATGAACTAAAGAGAGGTCTTCTGATAGTTGATTTGTTGCGAAATAGGCAGCTAATCTATCCCCTGTTTCCACGGTTCAAAACTGATTATTTCTCAGGCATTACTCCTCCGAATCCAAGATGACTTAATCTCTTTTTAATGGTAACTTATACAGTTGTGCAAAAACTAAATTTTAATGCATGATAAACTGACTAGGTGACTATTGAGTAGTCTTCATATCAGCAGCTAGAAGTAATTCTGTCTAAAGAAGGATTATTAGTATGGAATTAGCAATCGTAGGCACTGTTTCTTACTTGGCACTGATAATCGATTTTTCGTCTCAAACCATGTCTCAAATCGTATTTAAAGCGGAAGGAATTCATAGTAGGCCAAGTACCCAGGTATTAATATCGACATAGACAGGGATGCAGGTCTCTTGCGAGTCGTGATATACGGCCTCCTTTCCCTACCAAGACTATTCTGCCGGTCGTTTTTAATCTGGTCATAAGTGTCGTAAGAATTATCACAGAAATAAATAACTATTATCTCAATCACCGAGGCAAGGATTAACAGTTGGTTACAATTAGAGCTGCCCGTTCAAATGACGTCATAGTGCCTCTATCAAACTCGGGTTCAAACGTCACTCTCCTGTAAATTCAAAAAATTAAGTGCAACAAAAACGTGACAAAGCAGTGGTTTTATTTTCTATACAGGCTTTGCTAAGCAAGGCAATAAAACATGTACAACTTTTAATTTTTAACCCTCGGATCTCTTGTGATTCCTGTTCATCCATGTGAATTCTATTCTGTTGAACTTACATGTAAAGGGGGCCGACGACTCAATTCCAGTGTGTGGTATGTCACGTGAGCCTTCAGCTCTCGTTGATAGTCTGGAAACCTTAGATTGATTAAGAGATCTTTATCAATTCCGAGCTGAGTTTCTCATCCCACTCGTTGAAATAACGCTCCCAATATCACTTTTGATGATATTGGCAAAGACCATAACGTTGAGTAAGAGAAGGGAGAAAGAGATACAGAAAAATTTAACGGTAGTTAGAGAAGTCTTTGTCATGATTCGATATGTGCTACCCACTGGAGAGTGAATAACAAGCCCATAAGAGCAAAGTCCAAGACACTTTTATTCTTTCGATCAACAGAAGCCCGCTCACCACAAAATTCATCTGTACAGTTTCAGATCCGAGACTTACTAGCTAGGGGCCTGATTTTATTTTGATGAGCTACTCGATTTGTTCAGATCCATAATAATACCAGATAGGAAGGCTAGCCTACTCTTACGGTTTACATTTTGTACCAAGACTACCTGACACCTTGATACGATTTCTGATTTTTCCCGAGGCACGGATTATAAGTGAAGATGAGAGGAGGCTAAAAAGCTCGGAGGGACACCGGAGGTATTTTCAGGCTTGCTGTGCCCGGCTTGAAAACATCACAGAAGGGAGCTTCGCACCCAGAGGCTGTTGGAAGAATTTTCCCGACAGCCTCACACACATAAGTGGTTTTTATCTAGATCTCTGGAGAGTGAAGATAATGATGGGCTAATGGATCCTCAAGGTGTAAGCTCAAGTGAAGGCTTAAGGGAGATGTACTGAAGGACAGGAACCGTGAAGTAGGCGAGAGAAGGAGCTATATGTATCATTTTGTTACATATGCTAGAATCTAAACAAAAATATTCTCACTGAAATAATTATGAAGCAATAATTCCGTCCAATTTTTGGCCAAAGCAGCTATCGGCAGCAAAACTGTCGTCCACCAGAAGGGAGATTATGTTAAACGATTGAAGATTTGAAATAAATGGCTGTAGTTCAGTAAATGTTGAAAAAATGATCACCACAACTTCATTTTTTGTAAAAATTCGTTTACAGTGGAACCTGACATAACCCATACTCTGCGGTGGACAGAATAGTTATGGGTTATGACAAGGTATGGGTTGTGGCGGTGTTCTATTTTTAGTTTTTATCGTTGTTTTATCTCGCTTAAGTTCCCATATCACGTGGCACCATCACGATGCTTGGCAAAAGGTACATTCGGCTACAAGTAGATGAAAATAAGTATGTATAAGTACTTGAGCATGTAATACTAAATTAATTCTCTGCAAGGTTTAAAATATAATCACTTGTTCAAAAATAAATCGTGTACTTTTTATGAACTACTTGGAGAGAAAAAATCCTTTAGGTTCATTTGCTTTGCATATACATGCAGGGCATTCAGTCGTTCCTTAACCAACATTTTCTCAGCAATATGACACTGCGTTGACAAAGATCTTGCCCAGGGGTCATTTCTTACAGACCAGAATCTGTTTTGACGCTGACATTACGAGTAGTATGTGATGACTGGTAATGTATTTGAATTGTGTGTAGGTGAAGCACGAAAAGGTTAAGTTGAGAGGTGGGCTTTATCATAAAGTAAAGAGTAGTTGCCGCAGAAACGGAAATGCCATTATGTAATAGTCACGGGGGAAAAAACCCATGGTTTCTTAAAAAAACTATGGGTTATGGGATTTGACAGTTACTACTGTAGATGAAAAACTAACTTCATAGATCGGCAGGGGTGACATTGGACAAAATTGACAATATACCTACCACCAGTAATAATGAAAATTCTGTTGACCGCCCGACGAACTCGGTACTCAAACTGACTGAGCTACTAGGGGAGTAGGGGTTGTATATCACGACACCTTGCTGGCTCCGCCAGCAATCCATCAAATTATGGTTTGTGGCACGCGAGGAATTAATAATAGGGAACCGCTATAAACCCATAAAGATTTTACTAAAAGCCCATAAATCTAATTTTAGTACACACTTGAGGAAGAATCCATCAATGTGGGGTATTAAGGTTGCCAGAGCAACTAATAAAGAATCAGCTGGTGAAGTCAAAAAATCTAGACCCTAACGCGGTGATGGTGGAAAAGCTCAGTATGCTCCGTAAATCTGACTGAGATAGCCAAGAAGATTCGCACAGTGCTCCCATTCAGGATCCCCATTCATCACCGCGGTTCTCAATCCCCTTCGTCTCTACAACATTGTCAACTTAGCATCCTTTTTTTTCACGGTTTGGATCACGATAAGTGAGTAATCAAGATAAACAAAGGTAGTTTAAGTAATTTATCYTAACAGGGATTGTCTATGATTTCATCAACCATGCCTTAATGCCTGCGATGACCATCGTAGGCTACAGGATTCTTATTGGCTAACAAGCCGTTACACTTTTCCACGAAGCCGCCCACGTTTGACCCCGGAAATGTAGAGTGAAGTGCTCTATATTTCCAATACTACAAACCCCGATGAAGATAAATCATTAGGTTTAATTTTTCTAGGTGCAGGTTGGTCGTTCTGGGGTTGGTAGTTCAGATTCCTATGTGGCTTATTGGAGAGGGACTTGGCTGCTCGTCGTAAAAGAGCCTTGGAGGAATGGATGAGATTTTCTCATTTGGTTTTCCATCAACCCGTGGCTTCTGGGTCATGGTAAATGCGTTCTCACCTACTTGACCCGGTGTAACTAGCTAGCATATGTTGGTATTAGGAACAGTGGGCACCGAAAAGGCATTGCTGAAGTATGTGGAAATGTATTCTAGATATTTTCTATAGCACGTTCTACGCCCACAAGGGGACATTTAGGTGACTACCTCAAGGTAGTTATTCGCGGACATTAAATTTTAAATTAATAATAAAGTACCAGGTATGCTAAAAAAAACTCCCGCTGGCACACTATGCAAGAGGATATGGTTAGAATTAGGAAAAATATCTTCAAGGGTATTCATAAAAGCCAATTTCCTGCCAGTATTGAAGCAATTGAGAACCGCAATTTCCTCTCACATCAAGACTTCCTTAATACATTCCATGACCCACATATAGTCAGCTTCCTTCTCCTCATTGAAAAATGCAAGAGCTAACTGCAGTATCATATTATTTGCGAGACTTCCGTAAACATCGATGTGATGCTGTTGGAATCAATTAGTTTTATATATTGCGTCTACTAGTGAAACGTAAGAGGCGGTTTTCAAGATTTTGATACAATCAGGACACACGAAGACCAATCGGTCAATACAATTATCTTTGTCTGTTTTTATCCTACAAAACATCTCGTCACTTAAGCTCTCGAGCCAGCTACTGTATAAGAGAAACTCTCCTAGTTGCTCGATTCGTTAGCGCTGTCTCAAGCTGTATAAACCTTTTTTGTGAGATTAATATTACTGTTCTCCTTCATAATGGGTTCGTTTGTTTTGAATTTAGAAGCTTTCCTCTTTCGTAACATTTATGTTTTGATGATTTCTACTGCCTTTTCATTTACAGTTGGCAATCTTATTCAATTAGCTGGATGATTAATGGTTTCGTCTGAGGGTTCATGATTATGGCAAGGTTCTTTGTACATGATCTTCCATTTGCCCGATGGAAGCTCTTTGGCCTTATTTCTGAACCTACAATCCGTCTTACGACTTCCGGTATTTTGGCGCTTCTTAGAAGGATGATGGTGTGAGTTCTTAGCACTTTAGTCTGTTCTTCCTCAATCACAATCAAGAGGAAAAGTTCTGCCTTTCTTCACCTTGTTCTTCAGTCGTAAGAATGTACTGTAGCTAAAAGATTTTCTCGTCCATCCGAAGGCCTAATTTCATGTGTAGTGTGGAGATAGACAAAGAAGCTTCAGAAGTGTCATCTTCTGGGACTGCAGCTTCCATGGTACTTGAAATATTTGCTTACTTAATTAGAATGGATGAAAGGAGCCTATTTAGACGTGTCGAATATACATATTTATTACGAATTTTTCACCTTACTATTGAGTCTTAATAATTAGAAGTAGTGGAGAAATGATGGGAGTGCTGAGTGCGGTTGTAGCTAAGTGAAGTTATGCTGTTGTTAACTTTCTTCGCTAATAAACAATCTTTAGGATTGCTAAGAATATTAATGTGGCGTTGTGGTGCTACCATGTGAAAAAATTAAGGCTTTATGGGTTTTTAGTAAAATCTTAATGGGTTTTAGGCGGTTCCCTAATAACTGAAAATATTGCTGCCTTTTTCATTTTAATAAGTTTTGAACCTCATTTTCAAAAAGGAATCTGATATGAACTTGCATCGTACAGTTTTCGTCTTACAAAGATGATGAAAAAGGACATAGTCTTATTTCGTTTCAGAAATTGAATCTTCTTCGCGTCCCTGTAGTTAACAGGTGGGGCAATGAAAATTTGTTGGTTCGCGTCAATCGGAGGCAGTGTGATACCGATGACACTGTGAACAGAAACTTAGGCAAGCCCAGAGGTCCCCATCCAGCTTTTAAAAATAAGTATAATCAATGTGTCTTCCGTAGAAGACTTTCAGAGATTAAACTGAAAAGAACAGATACTACACTTGATCTAAGCCAATAGGCAAAGCTACATGGTTGTCAGCAAGAGTGACCGAGTAGAGGTGAAGATTTGGGAAAACTCACAGAGCTAAAGAGAAAAGAAGGGGCGGGGGAAACGTCGTATTTATACTCGGCTCATTTCCACTAGCGGCCGTCGTATTTGCGCTGTTTGCTGTTTGCTGTTTGCTGTTTCTGCATGCGCTAAAAAGAAAGCACGGGCTCTTTCGAGCTCCTGTGTAAATCCTGATCAAAGGGTGCCCCTTCATCCAGACTATAAACTCATCGTTTAAGAAGGAAGTGACCGACATCGTTATAATCTGCCAACAGCTAATCAGAAAGTTATTCGCTCAGACTTGTACCATTACATTGTTGATGCCCTATGGAGTGATCACAGAAGTAATCAAATCGGCTTACTTGTAATTCTTTCATCGTCTTATCGTGGTGGTGATAGACAAATGGCGAAATGCTACCAGGTAAATTCTCCCTTATTTCTTTTTTCTTTATTCGTAATTTACGGCATGATTTGTCTGTATTCGAATTTTGTTGTTAGTTATAATATCTATTTCTTATCTAGTCTTTTACTATGGCCCTACCCCTTGGGATTGTATGCCATTGGGATACTACTTATGGTTATTGCCTTATTCCATGAAAGGTTTCACAGAAAATTTACCTACGTTCTTTTCACACTAACTAATTAATGTTCTCAGGATACCATGGCAAAAACTCGGGTCTTGGGAAAAACCTTTACTATTTGTCACTTATACTGCCATTCCCTCTTGGACATAAATCCTCCGTCACTTTGAATATAGAAGAGTCCCGGATACACGGCCTGCTTTGATAGCCAGAATATTCAAACTAAAACTAGACGCATTTCTCCATGATGCCAAAGAGAGGCACGTTTTTGGCCTGTGTGTCGGATCTTCCTATACGGTAGAATACCAGAAAAGGGCGCTCCCACATATTCATATAGTGTTGATCGTCCATGAGGATTTTACGACTCGCGGTGCAGAGCAAGTTGATGAGCTAGTCAGGGCACAGGCTCCTACTGATGATGCAGAATTCGCCACATTAGTTAAGAATCACATGGTTCACGGCCCATGTGGTGCCAACTACAGAAATACGCCCTGCTTCCGTCACGGTAAATTTACTAAAGGATATCGGTAGCAATAGTGCGAAACGACTGTACCAGCTGATGGCTCATATCCGGAGCATGCACGTCCTAATAATTGACTGACGTGGGAGAAGAATGGTTTTACTCTGGATAACCGATGGATGGCTCCCTTTAACCCATTTCTACTCAAAAATTACGGAGCCCATATTAATGTCGAGATTGCACAGGGGGTTCATGCCATCAAATATATGGCTAAACATGTGTATAAGGATTCGGATAGGGCAACTTTAGAAGTATAGAACCAGTCCGATGAGATAGTTATCACTATCCAACGGCGATATATAAGTCCAGTCTAAGCGACCTGGACACTCTTGGAGTTTGCGACTCATGAATAGAAGCCAGCCGTCATGCTGCTTCTGTTCCATATTGAGTGACATTACCGGGTGAACTTTGAGCAGGGACTAGATGAAGGCCAGCTGATTGCTGCGATTAGATCTCAAACTTCTACTTTCTTAGACTGGATGAGGTATAACTCTCAAAATTCTGACGGGCGGGACCTGTTTTACTCTGACTGCCCTCTTTTCTATACACATGTTAAAAACAGGGACTGGCACGCTCGAAAAAAAGGACATACTATTGGCAGGATGCCGGTGGTTGTGCCACGGTAAGGCTAACACTACTATCTGCGGACCTTGCTTACTGTGAAGAATGGAGCAACATCGTACAAAGACCTGTATACCGTTGACGGTATATCATATGACTGTTCTTCTGCAGCTTGCCGCGCTCTTGGTCTGATATTTGATGATTCCGAATGAATTAGAGTGTTTAATGAAACAAAAGATACTTCTACGGCGGCGTCCCTCTGACAAGCTTTCTCCTCGGAATTGGCATACTTCACTGTCATAAATCCACAATTCATCTGGGACAAATTCATACTAAATTTTACTGACGACTGTTCCTGGAGACTTCGCAACTTAAGTCACAATATTGAAGCCCAACCATCAGATTGGAGTGAAGAGCAGTGTCGTTTTGATTCTGGGCTCCGGCTGCTTCAGAGAAACCTAAAAAATCTCAACTTAAATTGGGCAGATATACGAATGAGTGGCTCTACTCATATTTGGGTTAGATAGGAGCCAAATTTTTTCATTATTGATGAACAAAGATATGATCACCATGAAGAGCTGGTACTCTTCGATCAATCAATCCTATCATTTTCTTCGGGCCAGAGATTAGCTTTCAATTTGATAATCAATATTATTGATAATAGTCTGCGTCGCAAAACTTTTTATTTACAAGGTCCTGCTGGTAAAGGCAAAAATTTTTTGTATAAAGTACGTTGTAACTATTATCGATCTAGGGGTAACATTGTTCTTTGTGTTGCGTCGTCTAGGATTGCATCGCTGCTACTCTCTGGTGGAAGCACAGCACATTCCCGATTTCGAATACCAGTGGATTGTCTTGAAGGTTCTAGATGTGGTATAAAACGACAATCTCCTTCAGCCGGCCTATTGGAAAAAACAAAACTTATCATCTGGGATGAAGTGACAATGCAACTTAAGCACAATTTTGGGGCAGTTGATCTGGCCCTCCGAGACATACTTCGAAACCCAGATGATTTGTTTGGTGGAGTTCCTGTGATGTTGGGTGGTGATGTTGCGCAGATACTACCTGTGGTACGTAGAGGGCGTAGAGAGAACACTGTGAATGCTTGTATCCGATATTGGGATAAGTGGTACTTAATAAGACCATTGTTTTTGACTCAGAATATGAGAGTAATAGATGGTGAATGGAGTCAGAGATTTGCTGATAGGCTTTCTAAACTGTCTTATACGCCATCAAAGTATGGTCCAATCGAGCTGCCAGATTTTATACGAGTAACGCATGACCAGAACTTCTTCCGCGACTTTGTGTATCCCTCACAAGGTATTCGAACGCCGTCTTCATCGTTTTTTCGTGAAAGGGCCATTCTTTCCTCTAGAAATGAAGAGGCTGACAAGTTCAATGATGAAATTCCTTATCTGATTGGGGCTAGGTCACTTACATATTACTCTCTTGACTTGACTCAAAACGACCAGAGTCATCACATTACTGAGTATACTCCTGATTTTGTACGCACAGTGTCTAGGCAGGGCTTGCCGCATGACAAATTGACTCTTCATGTTGGAATGCCAGTAATGTTACTGCGCAATTACTATGCAAGAAAGAGTCTTATAAACGGATGCCGACTTATAATAACTAGGCTGTATAATCATTGTGTCAAGGCTCGAATCGCCTCAGAAGATCCCCGGTTTGATGGTAATGAGCATATCATTTACAGAATAAACTTGAGTTGTGATCAAAATTTACCATTCACACTCATTCGAAAGCAGTTGCCATTGAGACCTTACTATGCTATGACAATTAATAAATTGCAGGGTCGAACGCTACTATATGTAGGAGTGGATTTGGTAACACCAGTGTTCTCCCACGGTCGATTTTACGCGATGCTTTCGAGGGTTACAAATGTAGCTAAACTGATTGTAATATTACCCCTCAGGTTCAAAAACAACAAACAATGTTGTATACCCAGAAGTCTTATTACGACCAGACCCCACCACAGGATCTCAACCGACCTACTATTTAGTGAGTCTTCAATTAGGCATGACAGTTTCCGAGGTAACTAGATCAAAGATTAAATATTTTTTGCGACGTTGTTTCATTCGAGTTTGCTCTAGATAATTCTAATTAATTTTGTTTGAAAATCTGCTCAGTTGAAGTTTCTAAAATTTCAACCTAATTTCTTATGTCAAAAAGTGATTGTAACATTAAAGAATAACACAAATCTCGATGCTAAGTGCTGAAATTTTTGTAAAAATTTAGATGCCCCTGTTTCCTTAGTTGTATTGATGTTATTGTGTATGTTATATTGATGTCTTATTTTTTATTACTTAAACCTGTCATTCTATAATTGGGAAAATATCTATACTATATGCACGAACTATATCTATGACATCGCTCACATCATATCTCCAGAATATTTCATTGGTGTCTTTAGTTACATGTAGAATATTCTACCCTATTCTAGATGTTCCACTAAGGACCTACTATTGATAGTCGTGTTCTGTCTGTGCTCTCTCCATTATCTGCCGCCAGCTTGATATTAGGATCAGCTGCAGATCACAACACTCTTCCTGACGACGATAGACGTCCTGTTCAATTGCACTGCAGCGGTGTGTAGAAGTCGATATGGTGAGATGCTATATTATCCAGGAGAATGAAATTTGATTAGATTTAATTGATATTCTGTAAAGAGAGGTATAATAACAAATGAAATTGAAAAGAGTGGACGCTTAAAGAGATAAGCGTGACTATGATAATTGATGGTACAAACCAACCAGAACACCTAATCCCAATCCATGTATGATCATCCTGATTGATACATGTAAGACTTGCATTGGCAGATTCATAACAAGGTCTAGGTGATTAGCTAACAATACGACTTAACGGAAAAATAAATGTTAGGTTTATTCCATATCTCTGAAATCAACAGAAGTAACAGATATCATATCAAATAAATAATCTTTCACCCTCATACCATTCCTACCCCCAATCCCCAATCACAGTCCACAGCAACTACTACACATCCAGATAATAATGGACGAAACGCCGCACAACCCACACTACTGTAAAGAAGATGGAGCAGCAAAGTTTCAACCTGCAGGATTTGGAAGTTTCCACTCGACAAAACAGACAATGGCGGAAAGTTCGCCGCAGCAAGATTTAGTAACATACCCCGTAATGCTTGCTGAGCTGACAAGAATGTACGAAGCACTGGTTCACAGAATTGTGATGGAAAATGGGGCACTTTTAACTGTCCTCCGCGCAGACAATCAAAAGTTAAAGAATGGTGTGGACCAGTTACGACAGGAGATACGAAGCACACACTTAGCTCAGAAAGCTCCCGAAGGAATACAGTCAGACAATCGAGCTCCCACTACCACCGAGGAAACGAATAGAAACACACCAAAAACACAACCAAGAAATGCAAATAGTGGAATTCAAGACAGCCTTCCATCTCGACCAACGATGGCATATTTGGCAGTAAAAAATGCTCCAACTACTATCAAACTCGCAGATTGGACAACTGTGGCGAACAAGAAAGGCCAAAAGTATAATGAAAATAAAAACTCGATGCCCCCCCCCCCCTTTGAAGAGTGCGGAAGAAGGAAAACGACAAGTGGCTTTCTTACGCTCATCGGATGCACCCGCTGCTTCAAAGAAAATAGCACCGGACATACTACACGCCCTGAATATGAAATTTCTTAGTATGAGACTCCCAGCACACCTTCGACTGAAAAAACTGGGCTGCAATGAACGGGGGAACTTAACGGGACTGACATCTGCCCAGACTACTGTAGATATTATGACTTCAAGATTCAGGGAAGTAATCCTACAGATAGCACTAAGATTCGACCCTCATGTAAAGGAGGTGTTTGCGAACCAGCAATGGATTGGACTTAAAGTTCATGGAGTCGAGCTAGGCAGATACTATCCTCACGGAGGTCTGGAACAGATTAGACAAGAAATCGCCGCAGGGCCTTCTGCCATAGAAATTCCCTTTATACCAAGGTGGATTGTAGCACCAGAGAAATTATCAGAGAGAACACGGAACGGAACAAAACAGCACTCAAGTATTAAGATTACTGTAAGAACAAATGCGGAAGCAGATAAAGTTCTTAAGCAGGGAATCCGCTTTGGCGGAAAATTCCATAAGGCAGAAAAATACACCGCAGTTGGCCCTGATACATTATGTAGTATATGCTGCCATTGGGGACACACAACGTATGGGTGCCCCAACCCAGAGAAGACTAGATGTTCCATCTGTACAGGACTTCATCTAACGACAGCACAAAAATGCCCTATTGAGGGATGTAAGACCACTATGGGGAAATATTGCACAAAGCATGGCAGCTATAAGTGCACTAACTGTGGGGGTAATCATACAGCGCGAGCAACCAAATGCCCAGAACATAGATAAGTAGTGGCCATTGCGAAATCCGACCGCCAGGAATGGAGAGAACGTGAAAAATTACAAGAGGAAAGAAGCGATTCACCAGAAAGTCAAGATGACACTGTCAGCATCTGCAGTAGTATACAAAGCGAACTTGATACTACTTAAAAAATTATATTTAATGAAAAGACAATTGATGACACAGAGATGGAAGAAGGAGGTTTGGAATCACAATCTATAAGCAGGGCAGAATCATCAGTACAACCCTCATGCGAGTAATACAACAAAACTGTCAACGAAACTATGCTGTGTGTCAGGCTACGTTTCAGATCGGGATAGAGATAGCCGCAGATATTATTTGCATGCAAGAACCATACGTTGGGGCAGGATGCTTGGTTCATCCAGGTTACAAAATTAGGCTAAGCACAGCTGGAGACCCTCACCAGAAGCGAGTAGCAGTAGCGATAAAGAAAGACTTAGGAGGGAAATTAATTGTAGAAATACGATCCGAATTGGTAAGCCATCTGTATATTCAAGCAATTGATATTTGGGAACTAGACCGATACAAGAAGAAAAAGAGGCGAACACGCGTAGTTAACATCTATGATAATTGGATAGGAAGAGGACATGTTTATGAGGGGAGTAGGATGGAAAAGAGAAGAGCGATCGAAGATGTCAAATGGAGCGAAGTCATTACAAATAGAACAATACTTTTGAGGGATTTCAATTCCCATAGCCCGGAGTGAAATCCTGCTTGCCTCCGACGAGAGCGAGCAGAAATACTGGAGGCTCCACTGAAAGAGTATGATCTAACTGTCAATAATGATACATCAATTCCCACCAGGCCAAAAATGACATTGGGACATTCTGTAATAGATCTCACCCTCACAACGCCAGATATGGGCCTAGTACTAGCATGGACCATTGATCCAGATTACTCCACCCCTTCAGATCATAAGCTAATCACATTTGAACTAGAAAATATAGATCATACACAAGGTGGGCTAGATCACAGTAATAAAGTCACGGGCTGGGCCATCAAAGACGCTACTAAAGTGCAAGAGGAAACGGCCAGGCGTCTGTGGAAAGAAGTAACAAGAGACCGCCCAAATATTACATCAGCCAGCACCCAGATGGAACTAGATGAAGAAGCAGAATGGCTAGGGGTCTCTCTGACAAAAATACTAAATACCCATTTTAAGCCCCTACGAGTTTGCGCAAGGTCAAAAAGATGGTGGTCAGATGACCTTAAATACGCTAGAACAGTATAAAAAACAACGCAGAGTGTTTCAACAAGGAGAGTACTCTTTAGAGGAGCACCGAACCCATCGCAACCCATACTATCGGAAAATTCGCCGAGTGAAGGATCAATGCTTTGAAAAATGGCTCCAAGGAAATCAAGAAATTGAAGAAATTTTAACTTCTAATTCAACTATTGAGCAAATACAACGATACAAAGAGAGATCGATAGCAGCTAACGAGAGATGTTGGACAGCTCTTCAATATACTAAGACTCGGGCAAGCTCAGTAACTCCAGCCCTAAAGGATTCAGAGGGAAACATGGCTGTAAAAGTAGAGGAGAAAGAGGAAATAATACGAAGAGTACTATTTCTGGCACCACCAAACAACGAAGTAACAGTACCAGAATTAGTCGAGGGAACAGCTTATATGAATGTGACACATGAGCTAGTACAAAAGGCTTTATTTCTACTATCTGTTAAGAAAGCAGCAGGACCAGACCCACTAAATTTCAGAGCATTGAGAATGCTATGGAAGTGGGACCTGGCTAGGATTGTAGCATTAATACAGAATTGTTTTCGGTTAGGATACTATCCTAAAGCCTGGAGAATAGCTAAGGGAATTATTATCCACAATCCAAATAAAGCTGACTATACGCAGGTTAAATCGTACCGTGTTATAAGACTCCTAAATTGTCTAGGCAAAGTAGCAGAAAAAGTCGCAGCGGAATTAATCTCCGAATGGTACAAGCTCGCAGGAACACTACATTAAGGCCAGATGGGAAGTCGCAAACAGCGTAATTGTATAGATGCAGTGGCGAGAGTCATGTCATCTGTCGAAGGTGCATGGAGTAGAGGGAATAGTGCAGCACTATTGCTGATGGACGTTAAAGGGGCTTTTGACCATGTCAGCCATATGGGATTATTGAACAGAATGGTCACAATGGGAGCTGATGGTAATCTTGTTAGCTGGGTTAAATCGTTTCTATCGGAAAGACGTCTTCAACTAGTTATCGATGGGCATTGTGGAGAAGAGAAGGATGTGCTAACAAGGGTCCCTCAAGGCTCGCCTGTCTCTCCAATATTATTCTCAATATATCTGAGCGGGGTATTCAGAACTGTAGAGGAGAGGGTAGAGAGGTGCGAAGCAACATCTCTCGCCGATGACTTTGGCTTCCTCATGGAAGGGACGAGTCTGACAGAATTGACGGAGAATATGGAGAAAGCCGGCCGAACAGCTTTGGAATGGGGAAAGATAAACTGCCTTGAATTTGACAATATTAAAACAGACGCAATAGTATTCACAAGAAGCCGAAAGATTAAATCACAAACTGCAGGTGCTACATTTACAATAAATGGGCATTCAACAAATTTTAACAAGGAAGCCACAAGGTGGCTTGGAGTTTGGCTAGACTCCGTGCTCAGCTTTCGGGTACATAAAGATACGTACCTCCAGAAAGCCCAAAAAGCGGAAGCACGCTTAAGATCGATTGTCAACAGAAAAGGCCTAGCACCAGGATTAGCACGCAAAATTTAGATCGCTGTGGTTCAGGCTGTTGCTCTATTTGGAGCAGAACTGTGGTGGCGAGACCAGAAGACCTGGACCCAAGAATATCAAAAATTAATAAATATGCAAGGGCGAACAATCACAGGCATGTTCAGATCAACGCCAATTGGTGTAGTGATCAATGAAGCGGGATTACAGAAAGCTCAGTCTTTGCTAAATAACAAACAATAAAGATACGCTCAGCGAGTCTTATCTCTTCCCATTGATAATGATCTCCAAAAAATTCTACCGACAACGCTAAGATTAGGAGATGCACACACACAGCCTGGCGAAGTTTTGCCAGGTGACTGGAGGTGGAGGAACGACACCAGGGCTACAAGTCTCGGCCACCGCCTTGCTAACACACTGGCCAATGGAACCGATCTCGATACGTCATATGGTATAGAACAAACTAAACGGGTCCACCTAGTCCCCTATGCAGGGAAAATAATTATACCCGTTACAAATGCTACAGCCAAGGAAATTGATGCAGCATATAGACCGTCAGAGAATGAGCTTTCCTTTTGGACTGACGGCTCTAAACTTGAAAATCAGCAAACGGGATGTGGCATTGTTTGGAAAGGAAATCTCGGACATTGGAATTGTCGCCGAGTTTATCTTGGAAAAAATAAAGAAGTATTTGACGCTGAAATCTATGGGGTAGATCAAGCCTTAGACATCGCTCTTTGCGTTGGACGCACTAGGGCGTGTGCTAACTCCCAGACGACAACAAATATTTTAGAAAGGATATCAGAGGTGCATATATGGTCAGACTCAAAGTCAGCAATCGCGCGTATCAGTAATCTAGGACCCGGACCGGGCCAATGGCTAGCTCTCCAAATATAAGAACGCACACAACAGCTCCAGGAGTATGGTATTTCAACAATAATACATTGGGTACCAGGTCATGCAAATATTGAGGGAAACGAGCAAGCTGATAAAGCAGCCAAAGAAGCAGCTAGAAATAGCACATGCCCTCGAGAAAGGTTTGCATCCCTCGCACATGTATCCAGGATGATCACCGAGCGCAAATGGAAGGAGAGAAGAAAATGGCTCATATCACAACACCGAAAGCGAAAATTGGACAGTAGGGACACCTACAAGCTCAAAACTAAAAACCAGAGCTTAGATAAAATAGCTTCCAGCTCATGGAAATCAATAGCGAGCCGGTATTATCAACTGAAATCAGACCATGCAGCCACGGGTGCCTTTTTATATAAGATAGGAAAATTAGAGACAGATAAATGCCAATTTTGCAACTCTGAATCACCTCAGACAGTAYGACACTTGATACTCGACTGTCGAAACTGGCGAAGACAACGAGATCAAATGAGATCTAAAATGAAGAACGATGGAAGTAAACTGTACGGGAGCAGAGCACGGTCCAAGGATATATTTGCTGACACTAAAGCAACAGCAGCCATACTACAGTTTCTGAGCGCTACAGATGTAGGAAAAATGCCCAATAACCAAGATACAGAACGGATGATGTGCCAACGGCGTGAAAACATAGGGATAGATCAGCTGGACCAGCCAGGCGATCAACAGGAAAGCTAAGCGCGGTAAGAGTCTTGAACTCAAAAGCTTCCTTTTCTTTTATTCCTCTCCTTTTTATTTTCATTTCTTATCTTCCGCTAATTATCCCCACAAAATCTTAATAATGTCAGAACCTACAACGGTACAGAATGAGGAGGGCTTGCTTCGACTCACAGGAGCCAAAGCAACTTGTAAGCCCAAAGGTCCCCCTCATTTGTAGGAATGATGGACGAGAGAAACTAATTTAATCTTTAAATTAATAAACCTTCATGCAATTTGAAATTCGTACTTGGGAAAAATCTGAGCAGCTCAGATTTTTCCCAAGTACGAATTTTAAATCTGAGGTTTATATTAGATTATAATTCGGAATCTCCCTGAATTGGCCTAGTGGTATTATATTTTGACTAAGTCTTAATAGATAGGGTAAGATGGAAGTTAGAATAGCAGTGGCTTAGAAGAGTGTTGAAGGAGAGCAAAGGCGGAGGAGTGATGGGGAAAGGGGAAAAAAGTAATGAAATGTTTTGGCAACAGGTAATTTTT